>LBNU01034781.1:37172-74605 GCA_014162995.1 Artemisia annua
TTGACACTGATCAATATATCAACAGTCCTCCACACTCATCTTCAAAGAATCCCCCGACTCCATCAGGCTCACCTCCAAGGGATCCCTCACCTCCTCCATCAGAACCAGAGCATAAATCATCTTCATCATCATCATCACATCACTCTTCACCACCACCAACAAAGAAAACATCCAAAAGCAAATCAATCAAGAAACGGAAGGGAGGCAAAGCATCATTGACAGCATCAAAGCGGATCAAGAAAGCTTTTGATTTGGCAAGGAAGAAAAGGAAGGAGACACAACATCAAGCTGGAGACCTCAATGACCAAGTCCAACTGCTCTCTCACACAGGTCAAAACTTTGACTTCACAAGTCAAAGATCTCCAGGAAACAAAGGCACTTGTCGACAAGCTTATGTTGGCTGACATGGACGGGATGATCAAGGGATACACCAATGAATATCTTCATGATAATCTTGCTGCAATTGCTACACCAGCTGTGTCTGAACTTATCGAGCCGATTCGTACAAAGCTGAACTCCAGGATCAAGCACATCATCGAGCGTATGCTTGAGTCAACTCCTTTCTACCTTCGCACCGACAGGGCTCCTCCATCTCCAGATGCACTCTCAACTGAACAACTTCAAGCCCTGTTAGCTGCAAAGCTAAGGAATAAGGAGGACAAAACTCCTGAAGAGTCAACGATGTTCGAGGCACTTCAAACCATTGCCTCGAAAGAATCGTGCAAGGAAGCGGCCGGCAAGCACAAACGTCCAAGGAAAGATGATGATCCTGATTCTGATCCTAAAAGCAAGAAGTCAAAGAAATCAACAGGACCATCTTCTTCACAACAGCCGTAGCAGACTTCCAAGGCTCCTCCTTCCAAACAACAAGCTCCAGCATCCGGCACCGGTCCATCACAATCAGAGGAACCATTCATGCTTCAACCGGTTGACACTCAGGAAGGACCAGAAACAACAATACCCGAATCAGAAATTCCTGAATTTCAAGCCGGTCCATCGTCTACAACAAAAACAAAAGAGAAGAAGCAGTCTTCAAAGTCAAAGAAACAAAAGCAAAAGTCTACTCACTTCTCATGGCTAGATGTGGATGAAGCACCAAAGTCTGATTGGTTGACTGAGATGATTAAAGCACAACCACTGCTAGAGACTGAAGAACCATTGCCTGGTAATAATTTGCAGATGACTCAGAGTATTATGTCGGGTCTTCAAGTCGAAAGCTTATCGAAAGCAGAACTGAAAAGGATCAACCGTGAAGCTACGGAATTTCTAAAGTAAAGGTCAGGAAATAAAGTCGAACTTGATTACCACATGGAGAACATAGCCTGCGCATTATCCGGCTCATTCGACTGGCTCAACCCTGAATCAAATGTCGACACAGAAAAGAAGACACCTTACTTCACAGATTGGACAAAACCGTTGCCTCTACTAGGCTTTCCAGATAGACCAAAGATCCCTTACAGACACTTCTCCAACACGCTCACGAAACTTCAAAGGAACGATATGCATCTTCACTAACGCTTTCCATTCCAGCAGCCCGATATGAACTACCTGACATTGAAAAGTCCGCACCAATCTACTGCAAATCAGTTGTCACATACAACAGAGAAGCTCTTCTCGGTATTCAACACTGGCCGGAAAAACGAAAGCTTGGCTATACCCACAGACTACATCTCAAGTCCAGTGAAAATGTGAAGCAACCGCTTCGTATCGTTGCCATAATGGAGATCGTGGAAGAGAAAAGATTCAACTACGCTTTCATGAAGGAAATCGTCGTCAAGAGACTAGACGAGAAGAAGTACAAGTTTTGTGAAGCAGACTTCCCAGATTTGAACCTGAATGACATTGAAGACATGTATTTGGAGAAGGTTCAAGGAAAAATGCTTAACTTCCCAAGGGAAACTCAATACAACTTCATCGCGTCTCTACTGCTCTACATCAGACGAGTTATAGTTCAAGAAAGGGTGGAAGATCTTCAACTAGGCGTGGAGAGTTATCAGAACACCATCAACCTCACCAAACCACAGCTCATATTTCCAGGAATTCTAGAGCTATCACAGTATACTCTCGTGCAACAACCATCGTTCGAAATCATCTACCTCAACAAGAAGAATAGACTTCGTTTTATGCGGTTCGATGAAATTCCGAAGTTTTGTTACGAGACACTTCTAAGAGTTCGTGATGGATTGGCAGAATGGTTAGATGATGAGAAGAAAAGGTTGAAGGAAGGTCGTGAAACAAGGTGGAAAGCTAATGGACGCAGAATGATACGCAACTTTGTCCATACCATTGAAGAGAGGCTGTACCGTCGTCAACAGATCAGAAGGTTGGAAAGCTACATTGGTATTCGTCCTTCATTTCCGGTCTTGACATTTAGACGACCAGATCCACAGTTCACAGTCTTTGATGCATAGCTTACATTCTTCCGGTACCAAAATTTCAATACTTTCATTTATTTGATTTGATTTGTAATTATTAAGGCTTGTGCACACATAACAGTGTACAACCCGCACTTTGTATTTAAAGGACCCTGTGGTACGCTTTAGTGCCACAATCCTAATATAAGGAGCGAAAGCTTCTTACTTTTGAGTAGAATTAACAAACTTTTCATGATTTCTACAATTCCGCTCAAAAGACAAGTATTACACCTCAATAAGTAATCACTTGTTGATCGAGGGGGAGTACTTGATTTCAAACATCGTTCTTAAATCTTAAAGTCTTGTTGTTTTCTCCTCATAAGACTCAAAAAGGCATATTTTAATCAAAACGTTTACAAAAACAACATTTGATATGCTATTTTTGAGGGGGAGAAGAAGAAAAGTGATTAAAATATGATGTCAAAAGTCTTATCTTGTGCGAGCTCGACTCAGAATTGACCCACGAATTGACGAAACAACAAATGTTAGTATTCGAAAGGATTTATCCGAGTAGAAAGTACCGTTTCGAGAAACTCTTTCTAGATGTTTACTTTGACGGGTCTAACTTCCTTTTAGGAATGTTAACAACTTCAAGTTAGTTATTAGGGCTAGTTATCACCTAAAAACTGATAATGCATCCCTTTAACTAAGCAACGTAAACATGTCCCTCGGGTATATGTCTATTAAGAGTGGATCAATTCAAAAGTGCCAACTCTTCCCGCATATGCAAATTTCTGAAAACATTCATAAGCATATGTGGAGGGGGAGTCTCTTATAAGAAATCCAAAACCTCAAAGTGTTAACAAAAAGTTTTATACTCATAAACACTTTGAGAGATTTTCAATGATTTGGTTTAAAGGCATCAATAGGATAGTCATGGAGTTACAAGGTGACTAAGGATAGAAAAAACCGTCCTATGATCTGCCTAAATCGGAGGGATCTACCCAAGGACATCACCAATAGATGATATAACAAAAGGAGAAAAGAATGAAAGGGGAAAGAAGGGGTTGAAGAATTAAAAAGAAAATGAATGAAAAGGGTGAAAAGAAATAGCCCTCCATATTATCAACCTTAGGTCAGACACCGGGTTCAATTCATATGCTACTGGATGTTGCTAAAGCGACACCGGTATTGAAGATAAAGACGTCATGAACCCAGTGACGCAATGCACCTAAACCTTCTTAGCCACTCAGGCATCTCTCAAAAGATGTTTGTTTCATTCTCACGGGGAACCAGTGTAATCTATCGATCGTCTATTAGAGATGGTTGATATTGAAACAGGAGGCCCTCTGCTCCATGCCTCTGCATAGGAAACCAAATGTGCACTTATCGAGTCTAGAGCCACGAGATAACATAAAAGATCTCTTAGGAACACAAAATACTTCTACACTAAGTGTCTTGCATCATTGGACACCAAGTGTAAATTATCGAGTCCTTCGCAGATCTTAGCAATCTGCCTTGAACGTTTATGAGGGATTTACTTATGTACTTCTCGAATGATTGAACAGAAATCCTGCCAGGGTCAACATCAAACAGCCCTGACAGCAGGTCACTTCAGTGATTCCTTGTGGATTACGCTTAGTGTGTTCGATGGTTTCAAACGCTCTACAATCGTGGGGTGATCTCCAGCGACTCACCTAATCGTGGGTGTGCGTATGCATGTCTGTGTAAGCCCTCTAGGGGGTATCCGATTAGGAACGGCCTTGGTAAGGATTAGAAGGAGTCTCACACTATGATGTTGACAAATTCTAAACTCCAAACCTGTAAGTACCGGATGTTTTATTGCTAACTGTTTCAATGCAGGTACAACCACCATCATGAACACCAGCTTCCACATGCTCATACTTACATCTCAACAACAATGAAAGCTTTCACGAAAGATTGAAGCAACACAAAAGTCAAAGATAGATTCCACGCCAAAAGAATCTACAACGTGATAAAGACAAACGATCTTAAGTGCAACACCGTCTAAACAAGGATTCTACGTCAACATAAAGAATCTTCACATATGAAAAGAGAGCTTCACGAATATGAAAGTTTCAAACGTCAAAGGTGTTTGAGCATGTCGGAATGATGCAGATCCACTGGAATCTAAGAGAGTGACGAATGGCAGAGTACTACATCATGTGATCACTGTCTCATCAGCAACAAAGAAGTCAAGCAACCTCAAAGAACAAAGAACACCCACTCTATCTGGGGAAGATTGTTAAGAACTAAGAATGATGAATCATCTCTACTAATCATTTTTGAAGACGTCTAAAGCTATGAAAGCCACAACTAAAGTTCAAAGACAAAGACGTCAAGCAACCTCAAATGACCGTGACTAACATCACTCCTTCACAACCGATCCTTAGGGGGAGATTGTTAGAACCTAAGTTTGTCAACGTTTAGTCAAGTCTCGGTTATTTCAGTCATTGTAATAGGTTGCTAAGTTTACTTAAGTTATTTATGTTTAAGTGTAAGTCCATTACATGTCCAATGGGCCACAAGCCCATACGTTTTAGATAAGGGAAGGGTAGGGAGTGTTGCCCTAGCTCTTCACCTATAAATAGGACATCATGTATCATCTTACATTTGTTGGTTATTTCATTTTCATAAGGAAACTCTTGCACTTTTATTCTTCATATTTGATCTAATCAACCAAACTCTATTTCTCATCTTATTTCTATCAAATCAATACTTGTGTTTACAATATGGTGACCTAACAGTCAAAAGATTCCAAAACCAAACCCATGCGAAAAACCGTTGTTTTTGCCGAAAGTTCAGATAATTCGAAACTCATGGAGAAATTAGAAGCCTTGACTTCTAAAATCGACTCGCAATACAAAGATATAAAAGGAGAAATGAAAGAAATGCGAGATGGCTGTAATAATTGTGCAGGAAATCACACATCGTCCGAGTGTGATGACCAACCTATGAATAGACCCATCGAAGGGGAAGCCAACTATGTCCAAGGAGGATATCGTGGAGGAGGTTTTCGTGGTAATTATTACGGAAGAAGTTCTGGAAATTGGCAAGACCGCCAACAAAGGGATAACAACCGTGATTCTCAACCTCGAACAGACAATCCAAACCCATCAAATTCCAATAAAAAGGAAGAGTCTGATTTCAAAAAAATGATGCGAGATTTAGTAACTACTCAAAGATCCACAAATGAGTTTGTAAAAACTCAATTTTTCAATCTCAAAACCAAAGTTGAGCAAGGTCAGAAAAATCATCAAGCTTCTATCCAAGATCTTAACAAAAATTTGGTAGACTTTCTGATCAATTTTCTTCTCGAATTCCTGGTACATTACCAAGTAACACCCAATCCAATCCAAAACTGTCTGGATCTAACGATAAGAGTTATCGTCCACCCCAAGCCAGAAATGAGCATATCAATGCTGTATTCACTCGAAGTGGTCTCTCATATGATCCACCACCCGTTCCTACCGATAATCCTATCAACCAAGATGAGGAAGAGGAAAAAGCTGAAGAAGAAGCAGCTAAAGAAAAACCAACCCAAACACCAGCCAAAGAAAATACCGTTCAACCAATAAAACCTTACACACCGAAAATACCCTATCCACAGGCCCTAAGAAAAGAGAAAAGAGAGGAGCTAAATAAGAAGTTTATCGAGATGATCAAAGAAGTTAGAATAAACGTACCCCTTGTTGATGTTCTAGCTGGAATGCCCAATTATAGGAAATTTTTGAAAGAACTTCTTAATAATCGAAACAAGTTAGAACAAATTTCCGCTACCGTTCTCAATGAAGAATGCTCTGCTATCATTCAAAACAAAATTCCACCAAAACTCGGAGATCCCGGAAGTTTTCTTATACCATGCACTTTAGGAAACAACATCACATGCGATGCTTTAGCCGATCTAGGTGCAAATATCAATTTGATGCCCTAGTCGTTGTATTCTAAACTTTCCATCAATACATTGAAACCTACTAAGATGAGTATAAGATTAGCCAACCATACATACTAATATCCTGTTGGGGTTGCTGAATATATGCTTGTTCAAGTTGGTAAATTTGTTTTTCCTGTGGATTTTGTCATCTTAGAAATGGAGGAAGATAGTCGAGTACCCTTAATCTTAGGAAGACCTTTCTTAAACACTGCTGATGCCATGATCAAAGTCAAAGGCAGAGAACTTAATCTTGGAGTAGGAGAAGATAGAATCACCTTCTTAATCGATAAAGCAATGAAATATCCGAATTCCAGTGATGACACATGCTATAACATCGATGTAATTGATGAAGTCACTGAAGAAGAATTGGATGCATCACTTGACGATTCGAAACCCTTCATGACTACTTCCGAAAAGATCAGTGAAACAGATTCTGATAAAGAATTTGAGGAATTCATGGAAGTAAAATTCGAAGAAGAAGAAGAAGAAGAGAAAGAAGAGAAATTTGAAGATATCACTGAAAAAAATCAAATGAAAATCAAATCATCTCTGGAAGAACCACCCACTGATTTGGAACTCAAACCTCTTCCCAATAATCTCGAATACGCCTACTTAGAAGAAAATTCACTTCTTCCAGTAGTCATATCGTCGTTGCTCGAAACAAATCAAAAAGAAAGACTCGTTTCTGTTCTTAAGAAGCATAAACGCGCTTTTGCGAGGAAAACTTCTGATATCCCAGGAATTAGCCTAGATTTTTGCAAACACAAAATCAATTGTGAAGAAGGTACTAAACCCGTTGTAGAAAGACAACGTCGACTCAACCCCAATATGAAAGAAGTGGTTAAGAAGGAAATCATCAAACTTCTTGACGCAGGAATTATTTATCCTATCGAGGATAGTCCATGGGTGAGCCCAGTTCATTGTGTTCCAAAGAAAGGAGGAATGACCGTAGTGACCAACGAAAGGAATGAATTAGTTCCTACTAGAACTTTCACTGGATGGCGAGTATGTATTGATTACAGAAAACTTAACAAAGCCACCAGGAAAGATCATTTTCCTCTACCATTCATGGATCAGATGCTCAAAAGATTAGCAAGGAACAAATACTTTTGCTTCCTTGATGGTTTTTCGGTATATTTTCAAATTCCTATCGATCCAGCCGATCAAGAGAAAACTACATTTACATGTCCTTTTGGAACCTACGCTTACCGGCGTATGCCCTTTGGTCTATGTAATGCACCTGCAACTTTTCAAAGGTGTATGATCGCAATATTCCAAGACGTGCTTGAGACATCTATGGAAGTTTTCATGGATGCCTTTTCCGTTTTTGGTGATTTTTTGAAACTTGTCTTTCCAATCTCGATAAAATGCTTGAGAGATGTGAAGCTGCACATCTAGTTCTTAATTGGGAAAAATGTCATTTCATGGTGACTGAAGGAATTGTGTTAGGACACAAAATATCAAGTTCAGGAATGGAAGTAGACAAAGCAAAAATAGATGTTATCACCAAATTACCACCACCAACTAACGTTAAATCCGTTAGAAGTTTTCTAGGTCATGCCGGTTTTTACCGCCGTTTTATCAAAGATTTTTCAAAAATATCGCGTCCTATGACTAAACTTTTAGAAAAGGATTCTGTATTTGATTTCAATGCAGACTGCATTAAAGCTTTCGAAACATTGAAAAGTCAATTGACTAGTGCCCCAATTATGGTTGCACCTAATTGGTCACTACCATTTGAACTTACGTGTGATGCAAGCGATTTCGCTGTTGGAGCTGTTTAGGACAACGTGAAGGAAAACATTTTCGTCCTATATACTTCGCTAGTAAAACACTCAACAAAACTATACGGTTACGGAAAAGGAATTATTAGCCGTAGTTTTTGCATTCGACAAATTCAGATCTTATCTCGTGCTTTCAAAAACGATAGTTTTTACAGATCATTCAGCACTCAAATATCTGTTTACTAAACAAGATGCAAAACCGCGTCTTAGCAGATGGATTTTACTACTGCAAGAGTTCGATATCGAAATAAAAGATAAGAAAGGAGCAGAAAATCTTGCAGCCGATCATTTGTCACGTCTCGAGAATCCGAATTTGGAAGAATTAAAAGAAAATGAAATTAACGATTATTTTCCAGATGAAACTCTCATGACGATAGATAAAGATGATGATGAGGAAGTACCATGGTTTGCAGATTACGCAAATCATCTTGCAAGAGATATTCTTAAAAAAGGGATGAGTCACTACCAACGTAGTAAGTTCTTTTCGGAACTAAAACACTATTATTGGGAAAAACCTTACCTTTTTAAAATGTGCAAGGATGGAATGATCCGAAGATGTGTTTCGGGTGCCGAAACAAGAAAAATTATTGATGAATGTCATCATGGCCCAACTGGGGGACATTATGGTCCTTCCACTACAGCTAAAAAAGTTTTTGATGCTGGATTCTATTGGCCTACAATTTTCAAAGAAGCATATACTCTCGTTCAAAACTGCGATGCGTGCCAAAAATCCGGTAACCTTTCTCGTAGAGACGAAATGCCTCAAAAGAGCATTCAAGTCTGCGAAATATTCGACATTTGGGGAATTGATTTTATGGGACCCTTCCCTAAATCACACAAATACGAATATATCCTCGTTGCAATCGATTATGTTTCCAAATGGGTTGAAGCTGAAGCTCTTCCTACTAACGATGCACGAGTTGTTGTCAACTTTCTCAAAAAGCTTTTCGCTCGCTATGGAATCCCTAAAGCTTTAATAAGTGATAGAGGATCCCATTTCTGTAATAAACAAATGGAGAAAGTAATGAAACGATATGGAGTTCATCATCGTTTTGCTACAGCTTATCATCCACAAACAAGTGGTCAAGTCGAAAATACCAATAGAGCTTTGAAAAGAATACTTGAAAAAACGGTTAAAGAAAATCCTGCCGTTTGGTCAAGAAAATTAGACGACGCTCTATGGGCATTTCGTACGGCTTATAAGACACCAATTGGTACAACACCATACAGACTTTTGTATGGGAAAACATGTCATTTGCCGTTCGAACTCGAACACCGTGCTTATTGGGCACTAAGAAGCTGTAATCCTGATCTAAAAATAGCTGGAGAAAAGAGATTTTTGCAATTGCATGAACTCGATGAGTTAAGACTTCAAGCTTATGAAAACTCCAAGCTATACAAAGCTAGAACCAAAGCTTACCACGATAGAAAGCTTAGAATTCGAAAACAATTCAAAGCTGGAGATAAAGTTCTGCTCTTCAATATGAAATACAAGTTTAAAGCTCCGAAACTCAAGCCAAAATGGTTCGGACCATATGTAGTGAAACATGGATTTCCATCGGGTTATGTCGAAATTTATGACAAACATGGTGGAAGTTTCATTGTGAATGGTCACCGAATTAAACTCTATTATGACAAAGAGCAAATAAACGTAATTTCTAATGAAGAAATTCCATCCGAATCCGAATATGAAGCTATCACATTCATGGCTCCGCACAAGGAATTAGTTCCTTGGGCACACAAAGATGGTTTTATCTATGATACTCTTCCTAGAGCATGGGAAAAAGTTACATTGGAAAACATAGATGAAACAGGGGAGGGAATTGTGATAGGAAATGTGATGTACATTCCGAAAAGGAATCTTAACACTACACCAACATAATCTATTCGAAGTTTGAGTCCGGCTGAGGACTCGTTAATAAAACAAGCGCTTCTCGGGAGGCAACCCGTGTGTTTCTTTTTGATATTCCTGTTTTAATTTTCAGTGTCTACACCCCAAAGTTTTACCACTTGGTCAAACTTAAGTGTGGGGGTGTGCCACTACTTTGAATAAAATTGCAATGCTTTTTGTTTGTTTGCTTTTGTCTTATAACTAATGCAGGTGTTGATTGCGAAGAATAGACGATTGGATCAGAGAATAAAAGCTGATATAATGGTTTATTTTCTCATTTCCCTACTTTCATACTTTTAAGTTCGTTTATCACATTGAGGACAATGCTTAACTTAAGTGTGGGGGGGTGAGTAGGTAAATAAGAAATTAATTGTAATATCGAGTTAATTTTTAAATTTTGTTTGTCCTTATAATCTAGTTGTTTTCACACTTTTAGGAGTAATTTATTAGAATAACTGGATCTATCCACTGGAAAAATCAGTAATTTTGAAAGAATTGAGATGTGTCCCGATTAATATTGCAGTCCACTTTTGGATCGATAACATTTGCTAGCACACATTATAACCCTTTCCACTAAATTGTGAGGATTTGAGCCTGTTTATAACGAGCTTACATCTTATATGCTCGAATCTTTTGTTATGAGTGTGCCGGTGATTTTATTTATTCTAGAACTTGTACTTGTAAATCATTACGAGACCGTTGTGAGATTACATTTTTGTAATATAAGTATACATACGTGATAAGAGGCAACCTTAGGATTTAAACCAAATAGCCTTCCTTATTGATCTTTAGCTAGTCACATTGATTAGTTAATTTCCAATTTTTAAACCCTTTTGTTAGCGTTCATCTTTAACGCTAGATACCCTTAGTTATACCTTCTGAGCCTTTTTCTTTTCTTTTGTTAAAACCATAAAAATACAAAAAGATTTTACACTTTTTAGCCTAGCCTTACCCCTTAGTCAAGTCTTGGTGAGTTGTTAGCTTTATGAAGAAGTATATTATGAATCATGAAGAAAGAATGGAGAAAGTGGAAATTCAAGAATCAGCGATTGAAGCAAGTAAAGTATAGTCATCACAATATATATGATGACAAGTGTTTCCAAGTGTTATGTATTTCAGTTATTTATGAAAAAAAAGAAAAAAAAAAGTTGTTTAGTTTGATATGTATAGTGTTATGTATAGCCAATGAAGCTATAAAATAAAGCATTGATCGCGAAAGAATGAAGTTCTCAAAGACTACGAGGTTATGATTCAAGGAAGAAAAGCTAATAACATTTGATCTATAGATTTGGACTAGTTTGTATATTCTTAATCATCACTTACCCTTCAATAATCCCATGTCTTATTCCTACCCTTTAACTTAAGGGTTCGTTTGGTTCGCAGTATATTTTGAAAGGAATTGTAATCTGTCAAAGGAATTGTAATTTGAATGAAATTGTAATTCAAAGAGTTGGAATGTGTTGTAATTGTAATGTGTTGTAATTGTAATTGATATATTCTGTCACTTTGTTTGGTTGGATCTTAACGTAATTGTAATTCAAAAAAGAAAAAAAAACTTAATAATAATAATAATAATAATAATAATAATAATAATAATAATAATAATAATAATAATAATAATAATAATAATAATAATAATAAATAAATAAATAAATAAATAATAATAATAATAAATATTAACAATAAATAATAATACTAATAATAATAATATTAATATTATTATTTATAATAAATGATTATTATTATTATTATTAAAATAATAAAAATATTATTATTTTTATTAAAATAATAAAAATAATAAAAAATATTATTATTATTATTATTATTATTATAATAATAATAATAATAATAATAATAATAATAATTAATTAATTATTATTATTATTATTATTAAAATAATGGTTGAATTACAATTACAATGCAAACCAAACAGCCTACGTAATGTAATCTGAATTACAATTCCCTCCATTCTGCGAAACAAACAGCTTACGTAATGTAATCAAATTACAATTACATCCAATTACGCCAGATTACGGCGAACCAAACGCCCCCTTAGTGTATTTATTAAGTGTGTTGACATGTAGTGAACATCCGTTATTTAGTGAATCAAAGATTTGCGGCAGCGATCTATTGTGTTGGGCACGAGGTATTTGCGTTTAAGTTTATTAAACCTTTTTAGCCTAAACCCGAATAAAAGACCTCTTTGATATGTAGACTTGGTGCTTACGCCATTGCGGTGTATTTTTGTTTCTTGTACAAGCTTATGGTAATAATTAGATCATGACTGAGCAATGAGTGTAATTTATCGTATACGCTACCCCATATATGAGTGTTATGAGTGAATTATATCTTATTCTTCCTTCGTGAGGTGTTTTAGAAGTGTTAATCGAGCAAGAAAATCGTTGGGTATTGTCAAACATCTCAATATTTCATTTATAAAAGCTTAACAAGGATGATCTAACTTTTACTTGTATAAGGAGGATTCTCATCACAATTTTCAGAAATCACTTTCGTTTACCATGTGGATATTTAGTTTTCTTCTAGATTTGCTTGAGGACAAGCAAAGTTTAAGTGTGGGGGATTTGATAACGCTCAAAGTTAACATGTTTTTAGAAGCGTTATTAGTGTTTTTGTGTATGTTATTTGGTTTCTTTTATATGCTTTTGCCACTAAATCGTATCAAAGTATGTTTTTGTAGCATATGTAGCCAAATGTAGGAAAAACGGAGAAAAAGTGAAGAAAATGAAGTATATGCGATTACACGAAGATTCCCAAGTTCAAAGTCCAATCTGTGACGCATTTCATAAGGAGAACCTAAGTTTTTGTCATTTCAAAATTCCAAAGTTCAGAGTTAATTAAGTTTGGATAGTGCATAAAGATCTACGCAAGAAAAGTCAACATCAAAGTTACACAGAACTTACCATCCGATCGGTTGGAGTCCATCCGATCGGATGGCCAGAATTACCACCACCATCCGATCGGTGCCAACCCGCAACCAATCGGATGGAGTTCACTGCCTGATTTTACCAACTTCTTATGCACGAATCTTGGCGTTTTGTCCCATTGTTCTAGGCCCTTCTTAGTGTCTTGTTGTCCAAGCTCCAGCATTTATGTCCCTATTCATTACTAGGAGTATTTGACAAGCCTAAAAGGAACCCAAGAGTACACCATTCAACACACAATTCAAGAGATCAATTACTATCATTACTACTCTCATTTACTATCATCATCTAGCTCTCAAAGAAGGAAAATTCGTGCAGAAAGAACCAGGAACTTTGGAGGACCAAGGAAGCAACATTTGGAGGCCAAAAATCTCAAGAAATCATCACCAATACTTAGGTTATCAATACCTTGTCATTTGTTATCAATTTCAAAGCATTGTAAGACTTAAAACCATGGATTCTAATGTTAAATATTCTGAGTTTATTTGCATGTTTGCTATGAGTGGCTAGTAGCCTTTTTACACTTGTTTTGATGATGTTTTATGCTTAGTGATAGTATGATTGTGATAACATGTTTTAATTCAATTTCAAGTCAATCCTAAGAACCAATTGTACCTAAGTTTCATAGTGACATTTGTTGAGTCAAGGTTAACTAATTGATAATAGTTTCAAGGGTCGAAAGATTTGGTATTATTCAACTAGTTATAATCATTTGTCTATGAATGATTGTTTTTCACCATAATTATTCTTGACTAAACAAAGAAACAAGAAGTATGATTGTAATGAGAATGCTTTTATAACATCAAATCGGATTGTTTGTAAACCTTTAGTTGGACGAAAGTTTAGATGTTTATAAACAATTGTAACCTTTTTGTCTATGAATGGGTTACCTTTTGTATTGACCATTTCCTAAGAGTATTTGATTTATAATAAGAGTTTGTTCTTGTGTTTAAGATAATCACCATACCTTATGAACCTTGGATTGATCTTGAATTGATTGGTTTACACCTAAAGCTTGTTTTTATGAACTAAAATCTTGACGAAGGTTTAACTTGTAGAAACAATAGATTAGACCACCATCTAATTATCACAACCAACATGTTATTAAAAGTTATCACAATCATGTGTGTCATTAAGTAGAAAACTAGTCTAAACAAGTGTAGTTTTTAAATTATTGAATTTGCTTATTATCTTATTTGTGTACATTAGAGATTTACTTTTAGACTTATATTTTGATTCACTCACAAATCCCTGCGAACGATCCTGACTTACCATCTTATCTTGCTATAATGGACGAGTACACTTGCTCGTATGTGTTGTTTCTAGATTCGGTAATTCACCCTTATAAATTTAAAACTTGCACTAACAAAACGCACATCAAACTCTAAAAACCCTAAGAATGATTACTTTAGAAACTCAAACTAAACAACTAAAGCTTGACATACATCCACAACTACAACAACATCAGGTTACGTGAGTAAGGCAGTCTAGTTTCCGAGTTACTCTTTGCACTAGTAAGAATTCCCTAAGCCCAGGTGAGTTCATAGCCTCACACCTTTTTAAATTCCCTGAGTTTCGTAGCCTCATATCTTTTAAACTTTTCACCCTAAATGCTTTACAAACCCTGTGAGGGGGATACGTGCTACTTGCTTTACTTAAAACTGAATACAAGTCTTTTTCTTTGGTTGTTGCACGAGTAAACTAACTGCCACCACTACATAACTAAAATTCATGAATCTAATCGTTTGGGATATTTACCCATGCGAACGCGAATATAATTGATATATCTATTGGAGTTTGACAACTCCCGTTGGTATTAACATCTCTCTGGATGGTACCATTAAGTACTATATTTGAACCCACTGAAGGATTAACTTTGGCAAGTTATCCTTCCCATCCCCTCATGTTGGGTATGCAGCCCACATGACCCGGATTGTTAAGGTGTGGTTCATGAGCTTAGTGCAACATATCCCACTCTTGATAATTGTGCATGCATCACAATTATCACACACACACAACATTTTCCCAGATGGGTGTAACAACGGAACCCAGGGAACTTGTATTCACTAACCCTTAAACCTATGATTCTCACTCAACACCTAGTGTTGACTTTTTAAGCATGTATCCTAGGTATATCATTATTGCGGAGATATGGCAGAAGGAGGCACTGAACTCGAAGGATTTTCAAACCTGTTATCATTCAAACACAACATATCACTTAGACTTTGGGACCTCATCAATAGTAAAAGTATATCTTTTACTATAAAAACTCTGATAATTAAATGAATGATAACTAAATTTCTATAAACGCCTCTTTTCGAGTCGTTTTCTATTACTGTAACTGTGATTCCATGAAGTAATACCTCAACCCTAAATCCACTGCGAACCGTGAAAATGGGGGTGTTACAGATTGGTATCAGAGCATCAGTTGTAGAGAACAAGGTCAAAACCTAAACTACAACTATTTTTCCTAAACCAGAGAAAGTCCTCAGTGCCCCTGCCATCCTTCGTAATCATACATGCTAAGGTTAGTATAGTAATTTCCTGCTTAATTGCTAAATGATTTACAGTATTTTTACTATTATATAGTTATGTCTACTCCCCGCTACTCTACCCCCGTCTCATCTAGTTTACATCCGGAGAATGATCTTTCCTCTCCGAATGTACTAGATTATTCCTCTAAACCATACCTTCCCGATACCTTAGGAGACTTTAGGAATAGTTTAGATGCACCTTCACCCTTAGGATTTACACCTTTTATAGATAACCCAAACTTAAAACATTTAAGAGATTTCTATGCTAGGGCATCACCTATTACTACCCTAAACCCTATTTTACATCCACCATTCCCTACACCTAGATTAGAACCACATGGTTTCTTTCTCCCTAGAGAACCATGTATACCTAGAAACCCTATCCCTGCCTATACCCCTAGATATGACCCTAGGCAACCTTATACTTTAGCAGCTAACCCTTACTTAGTAAACCCTCCCATTTCATCTTGGAAAGATGAATTTGGAGAAAACCCCATTAGGAAAACCTTAGAAAATCAGGAAAGTCAATTAGAGGAAATTTTAAATAACTTAGATGAAATTTCCTTGACCTTCTTGAGAAGATAGAAAAAGGTCATGATAATAACCTAGGAAATCAACCTGGCTATAGTAGTTTAAGAAATAACCTACAAGAAACCCGTCTTAAAGTAGCTAAAATATAGAAAAACCTAATGAGACACCACCATAAAATAGCCTTTGCCTGTTTTAGGATCTGTAGTTTAGAAAAGATGATTGATGATGATGAGGAATGTCATCAATCAAACCTAGAAAACACAAACTCTTGGAATTAGGAAAACTTTAGAAACCCCTAAGTAATATGCCTTATATAACCTTAAGAGTTATGCCTTAGAATAATTAGTGCCTATAGGATATGTAAGATAGGAAATCAATAAAATAAATTAGGTTTTAGAAACTACCTGGTGCCCCTCAATTAGGATAATTTAAATAAACTAGATTTAGGTATGCCTCTCCTCACCTTAGGTCTTCCCTAACCCTATAGTAACCATTAGGAGTATAGACTTACCCCATAAAATATAACAAGTTAGGTACTTGTTATAACCTACCCCGAACCCTTACCTTTAGGAATTTAGGATAAACCACCCCGATGCCTTAGATTCATAGATTCTCAAAACTGTTTTAAACTCCCCTCATACTCCATCCTTTTCTAAAACCCAAATCCCTTCAAACATTTTCCCTATCAATGGTGAGAATTATTATTCTACACCATAGAGATATGAATTCTTTCTCCTCTGATTTCTAAATTCCGACTACTTCCTTAGCTTTCTTAAGCTATCATTCCCCTAGTTAGAGAATCTACCCCTAACTATCCCATATTCAAATATATGGTAACCATATATGAGCATATTCCTATCTTTTTCCTCTTTACTTCCTTAGATTACTATGATTCCCGAGTTAGTTTTCCCTCCCCTCTTAGTAAAACCGGAACCATACTCTTTAGGATTCTCATGCTTTAGGTTAGAAATGACTTTAGGATACCCTAAGAAAACATAAGCTTAAGTATAGAATACCTTAGATCATTAAGATAGGTTATCTAAGAAACCCTTGAAGAAATAGAAAAATAAGATTAGAAATCTTTGAGGTTTTATAGGTTAGAAACCAAATTAGAATCCCTACTCCGATGGATAGAAAAATTAGGAATACATCCCTATAAGATAGGATTTAGCCTAGCATAAGAATTCATTTATCGAGGACATTAGAACTAAAACACAGATTAGATATAAGGAATTTTAGGAAAAACAAATGATTAAATAGTAAACTTCCACCTTAAGCCATTAAACCCCTAGTTTAGGATAGGCACATTAGCGAGCTTCTACCATATAGGAACAAACCATTTTTAAAAATATAGTTTACCTAGACCTAGTAACCAACCTTTATTAGGATTTAGAAACCCCTAGGAATACTACACCATTAGAATATCCTAAACCTAGCCTAAGAATTTATAACCCAAACTTAAAACTTGAGGTTATTAGCTATAACTAGAAATAAGATATTTGAGGATATTAGATTACATCTTAGGATTTGACGTTTCTTAGGATACACATTAGGAATTCACTTAGAAGATACTATGGATATTACCCTACTTGGTTTTAAGTACCTAGGACATAAAATAGATAACTTAGGACAAAAGAGGAAACCCGAAACCTTACCTAAGAATAGTGACACTCCTAGTAAACCATTAGGAAAGAAACAACTTAAACTTTCTCCCACTTTAGAACCCTCTACTTCGATAGAACCAAACACATCACCCTTAGAAGTTTAGGACTAGTTAGGAAAACTAGAAGAACCTTAGGGAGAAAACAAATCTTGGAGGAATCTAGTAAATCTAAAAATTCCATTAGGATACTATCTTTACAGGTATCCTATACTTTTACTCCTCCGTTTAATCTTATTCTTCCGTTTTAAACCCTATCGTTCCGTTTCTCTTTATCCTTCCATTTCAAATTTCACTCTCCCGCCTTTTTCCCACTCTCCCATTTCAAAACCTATTCTCCCGCCTTCTTAATCTACCATTTTATCCTACCCTTCTATTCTCCACCCATATACACTTTCATATTTCATCTCTTGCCTTCCTTCCTTCCTCTTCCCTCCTTCATATAAAATCCACCTTCCCATTTTCATCAATCCTTTCACCCCTTTCCATCTTTTCGTTCCTCCGTCATTTTTCACTCTATTTTTCCTACTCTATATTCTCTCCCTACCCCATCCTACAAAGTTCTAAGAATTAGAACTTGTATTTCTCGTCATATCACAAGATTCTATTAGTTAGATCTTGTAAGAATATCTATGCCGAACCTTAATCCTCATTATGTTCGACTATGGTATTATACTATCTCACCTTGCAAAAGTTGCAAGAATGAGATAACGTCCGTCACACTAGTCATAACATGGTATAGCTACCAGGCGACTAGTTGCTCAACAGAGAGGTTGTAGAACTAGCCACCATGACTAGAACTCGTTTCTACCGTGGCTAGAACTTGTATCCACCATGGCTTGAACTTGTTTCCACCATGACTGGAACTTGTCTCCAAAACATTCTTGGACCATATTTCCTTAAATGTGGACCACTTTTCCGTTTTCCGCCGATACAACTTAAGGACGATTTGTGATGACTATTCTATTAAAATGAATTTGGACGCTCTTTCATTTTAAGAAGAAAGTTATAAATCGAATGGATCATGAATTTATAAGCTCTTGCTTACAAGAATTGGGACGCCATTACTTGTAAGTAATGAGATATAAACAAATGAGACCAAGTATCTGGCACATGTACAAACATTTCCTACTCCGTTTGTACAACTCCTTTCCTTCCTCTTATCTTTCTCAACTCATTCTTTCCCCTACTCCTACGTTCATCTAAATCTCGGGACGAGATTTCTTCTAAGGGGGTAAGACTGTAACAACCCACAAAATCTCATCACAATCATTCCCATTACAAATACCTATAGTAGGTATTTCACAGGTAAATTTTTGCTTTTTATGTGCATTTATTACTTGCATGACTCTCTAGACCTGCCACGTATCCATACAAGCCAAATAACTCAACACTCACATCCTATAAACCCCTGGTATGTCAAGCATAAGATCACAACAACACCAAAATAAGTAATTTACCAATCTAACACACTAAACTTACCACAAAACCATAATAAACCCTAATTAAGCCCTAATTAGACCTATGTGCTTACTAAACCTTATATGCTTAACTAAACTAGTTTGAAAGTGTCCAAGGCTTAAGTATGAGTTACCTTAGGAACATTAGGATATCTTAGGACCCTTAGGCACTAGTACAACCCATTAGAGCTTAGGTACGAGTCCCTTAGGCACAAAACTATAACTAGGTTATAACTTCCCGGAAACTAGGTCAAACCTTCCCAAATCTTTCCCATAAGTTACCACCACTTAGTATAAGCCTCTTAGGACTTAGGATTAGTCACTAAACACTCATAGGACCGTAACTTAGGCACTAAACCTTAGGCACAACCCTAAAATTTCACTAGACAAAACTAGGTTAAAAACTAAACCTAAACCCTTAAACCAAGTTACTATAGCACCTCTAAGCACCTCTAAGCACCTCAAGCACCTCTAAGCACCTTACACAAGTAGGTACATCACCTACTTGCCACCTACTTTGGTCTCGGCTAAGTTAAACCGCCCCTAAACCACCCTAAACCACCACAAGCAGCTTACAAGCACCTCTCCCACCTCCTTGTGGCCACCAAATTGCCACACANCTCCCCAAGGCCATCGAGCCTATAAATACCCTCGACCCTCCATCATTTCCAAAACACACCACCTCCTCTCTTCACCTCATATATTCAATAGCTATTAGTAGTTTCGGATCTTTAGAAACCATAGGAGTCGAGTCCTTAGGCCTTGCATGCTTGTCGAGCTTAGTTTTGCCCTAGAAAACCCTAATCGCCCTTGTTAATCCTTCCCTAGTCAAGTAAGATTTTCATTTTGCTTTATTTAGCTTTATTTTAGTACTAGGATAGATATAGGTTGCCTTAGATCACCTAGGATCCCTTGCCTAAGCCTTGAACACTAGAACTAGTTAGTTTTCTTTCTAAAACCCTAAACAGAGTCGAATACATGTTTACATGCTTTAAGCCCTTTACATAAGCTATAATCTAGTCAAGGTAACTTAGATAAGCTAATATTAGTTAAACATAAGCTAGGAAACCTTTTTGTTTCATAAAAATATAGTTTGCATGGAATTAGGACTAGTTTTGCAAAGTTTTCCATGCATAGGGGTATATATGGTAACTTTCAAAAAATATTAAGTCTAGGGACTATTTTTGACATTTCTTAGAAGTTATAAGTATAAGGACCCTTTTTGCAAAGTTATAAAACCCTAGGATAAAATGTAAAATAATTATAAACTTAAAAGGACTAGTTTTGCAAAAGTTATAAAGTTAAGGGTATAAATGGTAAATATAGAAAACTTATAGGTCCAAGGGTCATTTTGGCCATTTTCATAAAATATATAAGTACAGGGACTAATAGTGTTAAGTCTAGATAGTTATAAACCTAAGTAATATAAGTATTATAAGTTTAGGGTAGATTTTGAAAATATGTTAAACTATAAGGGTATAAAGTAAAAATATTAAAGTTAGAAGCATAACACAATACTAGGGAGCTTCATGTGAGGAGTACTATGTGGATATTTTGTTTTGACGAGTTTGTTAGGTTTACGATTTAAAGTGCCCTGACTCCTCAAACGATTATTGCATATACTTCTGAATTATGATGGCCCGAACGGTGTTATGTTATAACTAAACCCTAATAAAAACATAACTCAATAGTAAGGAGCTTCATGTGAGGAGTATTAACTTCTGAATTATGATGGCCCGAACGGTATTATGTTAATAACATAATACAATAGTAGGGAGGTTCATGTGAGGAGTCTTATACTTCTGAATTGTGATGGCCTGAACGGTGTTGTCTTATACCTAAAACTCTAAAAACCCTAAGAATGATTAATTAAGAAACTTAAACTAAACAACTAAAGCTTGACATACATCCACAACTACAACAACATCAGGATACGTGAGTAAGCAGTCTAGTTTCTGCATAAGACAGTTAGCAATAAAACGTTTGTCAAATAATACAATATGTTTTCTCTCAATAATACAAAGCAAAAGATTACAAGATCTATCAAGGCAAGTAACGCTTATTAGACTCTCTTTCTCAAGATTTACTATGGAGTATTCTTGAAACCAAAATATGCTAAAATATCAACTCAACAAACAAAGATGTCATCTATAAGGTTATGTAATACACCATCGAAACCAAACAACCTATAAATCTCAAACACGTGATTTAAGTACCACACTTTGTAGGATACTCAAAAGCATAAACACGTTTGGTCTTAGTGATTTAAATGGATCGAATAGTGCAAGAATTGTAGAGAGAGAAAGATGAGAGAATGGAACCTTTAGAGAGAGAAACTTAGTGTGTATTAGATTAATGTGTGAAAAGGTCCAACCCTTACCCTTGCTAGGTGAGGGGTATTTATACTACAAGATAATATTTGCCTCTACTAGGCTGTGGATCGAGCTGACAGTGGGTAAAGACCCGACTCGACTCCACAAATACTAACTAATACTAAACTACGTACTAACTAATATGATAAATACTACGAGCTACACAATGCTAAACAATACTTGGGGTGACCGAGTCTTCTATATAAAAAAATGTATTCCTAACAATCTCCCCCTAAGGGAGGTCACCCCGGAAATTAAACATTGAAATCTAGCATCTAAATCTTTGTCGATATCTTTGTAGCTCGTAGCCTTTGATTCTTCATTGTCATGAACTTTGTGCTTTCAGCAGTGGACTCTAGATGACTTGTTTAATGTGTTGGATGATCTTTGGCGTTACTTCGAATTCTTCATCCAAATGAGTATCTTTAAGTCATCTTTGAGTAGTAACGTCTCCATGTGATTTGAACATCTTTGTGTTGGCATGCTCACACTTTTCAGGATCATGATCTTCTGCATCAGAGTCGTGAAAGCATAGTTGAAGCCCATTCAATGATCATGATTTCTTAGAGTTTGATGTTGAAGTGTGAGCATGAGGTGGTGGATCGGCATCTTTTCTGCAATCAGCAACAACCGCCAAAAGTTCCTGCATAAGACAGTTAGCAATAAAACGTCCGGTACTTACAGGTTCGGAATCAGAAATCGTCAACAGCATAGTGTGAAAACTCCTTCCAACCCTTACCAAGGCCGTTCCTAATCGGATACCCCGAAAGGGGCTTTCACTGACATACCGAAGTATATCAACGATTAGGTGAGTTGCTGGAGATCACCCCACGACTGTAGACCATTTTGAAACCGCCGCGATTACTAAGCGTAACCCACAAGGAGTTACCGAAGCGACCTGATTTCAGGGCTGTTTGATGTTGACCCTGGCAGGAGTTTCCACTCAATCACTGGGAAATACTTATGTATATTCCCTCATAAGTGTTCTTAGCAGATTGCTAAGATCTGCGAAGGATTCAAAATAATACCGTTGGTGTCCTTAGTGTTGACCAACCAGTGTAGAAGAATCAAGTGTTCTTATGAGATCTTTTGATGCATCTCGTGGCTCTAGACTCAATAAGTGCAATTTGGTTATCCTATGCGGAGACTAGATGAGTTGAACCCGGTTTCTGCCCTAAGGTTGAATAATTGGAGGGCTATTTCTTTTCACCCTTTCTCATTTCGTTTCTTTTTAATTCTTCAACCCCTTCAGTGCTTACCGAGACTTCATCACTAGAACCTTGTTGGGTTTGCTCCAGTCCTAGCTCTATCTCAGTCGGCACTCTTCCCTTTCTCACTTTTCTCCTTTTTTTTTTTACAATCAATCCTAAGGACTTCTAATCTATCTAGTGGATTGTCCCTGGGAAGATCCCTCCGGTTCTGGTGGATCATGGGAACTCATACCTAACCTTACCATCCTTATAACTCCATGCATTTAAGTAAAGTGGTCGGTCTTTTG
This sequence comes from Artemisia annua, assembly GCA_014162995.1. Lineage (NCBI taxonomy): Eukaryota > Viridiplantae > Streptophyta > Magnoliopsida > Asterales > Asteraceae > Artemisia > Artemisia annua. The sequence goes on from LBNU01034781.1 coordinate 60,154, forward strand.
GTATCTTTCCACAATCGCCATTTAACCAAATCATTGAAAATTCTCTCAAAGTGTTTACGATAAAGAAACACATTTTGCTAACACTTTGAGAGTTTTATGATTTTCAAATGCTCCCCCTTAACATGTGCTCATAGGTTTTTGATAGAAATTTGCACATGTCGGGGTGAGTTGCACTTTTGAATTGATCCACTCTTAATAGACATATACCCTAGGAACACGTATACATTGCTTAGTTAAAGGGATCCATTATCAGCTTTTAGGTGATAACTAGCCCTAATAACTAACTTGAAGTTGTTATCATTCCTTAAAAAGGAAGTTAGACCCGTCAAAGTATACATCTAAGAAGAGCTTCTCGAAACGGTACTTTCTACTTGGATAAATCCTTTCGAATTCTAACGTTTGTGTTTCGTCAATTCATGAGTCAAATCTGAGTCATAATCAATTCACGGTTTCTACTTGTTATTGTAAAAACACGCGAAAGACTCTTAGCCACTTGCTCCCCCTCAATATGTGCACATTGATTGATTCAATTTGAAAGTTTTTAAAACTTTAGCACATACGGGAGAGCGTACATTTGAGATCAATTATTCACCATTTATCCACTTGCTCCCCCTCAATATGTGCTTTGATTAAAATTCAAAAACTTCAAAATTTTAGCACATACGGGAGAGCGTACCTTTGAGTCCAAAAACATCACTTTTTAAATCAGATTTCATATTTAAATCACATTCTCTCCCCCGATCAAAAAATTTCAAATCATTTGAGATTTTGTGATCCCAATTGATTTAAATAAGTTTAGGAGCATGGAAGAAAATGTGGTCAGATTTTAACATGTACTGATTATGAGACGAATTAATCACTGCTGCTGGTGCACAAAGTTTTGAAAGGTGCAAAAATTTTGAGCAAATACGCTCCCCCTCAATTAATGACCCGTTTTCTACTTAAAGAGTTGTAGTCATTACATTGAGCGATAGGTATTTGTGAAAATTAAAGTCCAATAGCCACCTTGTAAACCACAAAAACTCTCATGAAGAATCATAGATGAGAGAGATTTTGGGATGAAAGAAGACTTCTCTTATTTTGCAAGAAATGATGCACTGAAACGTACATTATTTCGATGACACATGGATATAAAGTAATCCATGCCCAGGTGAACTTCACCTAGTAAGAGGAACAACCGTCTTTTTGGCGACGAGTTTTCCCCATCAAGAGGTACGGGTTGCTATCTGAACTAATAGCAAGCCATTAAGACATGTTTTACTTATTCATTTTAAACTTCTGCTCGAGCTTCATTTAAAGCTCCGTGCCATTGTTGAATGACATTTCTAGAACCTTAAATGTTATCGATAAATAGAAGACATGCTTAAAGAAGAACTATTTTTGTGTTTTTTGTGTTTTTCAGATTTTTTATGGTTTTTATATGTTTTATATTTTTGTATTTTTTCTTTTTTGGTTTTAATGATATGTACAAGGATATGTGAAGCAAATCCATTACTCATCGCTTTCTTCCTGAAGACCTTTGAATGATTCTGGAGTGAGACTCTTCATTCCAAGACGCGGGAGAATGAATTGAAAGCGTTCTCTTGTTAGTGCCTTAGTGAAGATGTCTGCCAGCTGAAATTCGGTCCTCACAAAGTAAAGTTCCACAATCCCCTTTTCCACTTGTTACCTGATGAAGTGATGTCGAATATCAATGTGCTTTGATCTGGAGTGCTGGACGTTGTTGCAGCAAAGAGCGATTGCACTTTTGTTGTCACAGTACATCGGAATTTTGTTGTAGACAAAGCCATAGTCAGACAATTGTGATTTCATCCAAAAGATTTGAGCACAGCAGGATGACATGGCCATGTATTCAGCCTCTGTAGAGGAGATTGATGTACTCATTTGCCTCTTTGATGACCAGCTCACAAGCTTATCTCCCAGAAATTGAGCACCACCTGAAGTACTTTGACGAGTATCTTGACACCCCGCATGGTCAGCATCAGAGTAGGCAGTGAGGGCCATAGCAATGTCTTTAGGATACCAGAGACCCATGTGGATAGTCCCTTGAAGATATCTGAAGACTCTTTTGACTGCTTCCTGATGCTTTTTGGTAGGCTTGGATTGATACCGAGCACACATACATACAACAAAGAGAAGATCTGGCCTACTAGCAGTGAGGTACATTAATGATCCAATCATGATGTGGTACTTTGTTTGGTCGACTGGGATCCCCTCAGTGTCCTCATCCAATTTTGATCTTTCTATCATTGGGGTTTCAACTTAGTCACATGATTAAAATCCAAACTTCTTCAATATTTCAGTAGAGTACTTGGATTGATTGATGAAAATGCCACTGGGATTGTGAGAGATTTGTAACCCCAGAAAGAAAGACATTTGTCCCATCATGGACATTTGGAACTCAGAGTGCATCTCTTGAGCAAAACGATCACATTCCAAAGGATCAGATGAGGTAAAGATGATGTCATCTACATAGATTTATACATGAAGTAGGTGTTTACCTGATTTTCTGATAAAGAGTGTAGGATCAACAACACCTTTGGATAACTTGTTTGCAAGGAGAAACTTGGACAATGTATCATACCATGCCCTAGGAGCCTGCTTAAGTCCATAAAGAGCCTTCTTCAAGCGATAGACATGGTTAGGACGCTCAGGGTCCACGAATCCTTCAGGCTGAGTGACATAAACCACCTCTTTTAATTTACCATTTATAAATTCCATCTTAACATCCATCTAATATACAATCATGTTCTGACTGGCCGCATTAGCGAGGAAGATTCTAATGGCTTCGATTCTAGCAATAGGTGTGAAGGATTCTTCAAAGTATATCACTTCCTCTTGTCGATATCCTTTAGCTACAAGCCGAGCCTTGTTTTTCAGAACATCACCATGCTCATCAAGCTTCACTTTAAATATCCACATAAGAGCGATAATCATAGCACATTCTGGAGGAGGTACTAATTCCCATACATCAAGACGATCAAATTCGTGGATTTCTTCTTGTATAGCAGTGAACCAGGATTCCTTAGATAGTGCTTCCTTGAAATACTTGGGTTCAGTCTTAGTAAGTACGGAGTTGAAGAAGCACCACAGGGCATCGGTGGCGAGTTGCTTACAAGTGGATACCGGATGAGAAGGATTTCCAATGATGTTATCAATCGGGTGATTATTTGTCCATCTTCTGAGATGCTCATGATGATGAGGATTATGAACTGAAATGGCCGTGTTTGACTCCTCTGAAGAGGTTGCCTCATTGGAGGGATCAGGAGCAAATATGTTGACAAATGGCTCATCAGCATTTTGAGCAAAGGGATTCACTTCAAAAGAATTATCTGATGCAGTTCCTTGATGTTCTGAAGAAGTTTGATCGTTTGATGTGGATTGAGTGTGACTCGATGATGTAGCATCTTGACCAATGGAGATGGAGACAGATGGACCATTTGGGTCTTGAGGGGCATTTGCAGCAGCAACGTTAGGATTTATAACTGGTGGTTCCGGCTCGCTAATCTGCTGAGGCTCAAAATATTCATCAAACATTAGATCAAATAACTTCTTTAATTCCTCACTAGTGGAGGGTACATAAGGAGCAGTAGTAGTGGAAGACTGTACAAGTCCTGAACTAATTGGTCCAGGTGTCAAAATATTATGTGCGGGTCCAGAACTGGAGTGTTCAGGAGCCGTATGCTCAGTCAGCTCATCAAACGTGACATGAATTGTTTCCATGATTTGTCGGGTTCTTTTGTTGTAGACTCGGTAACCCTCCTTATCTGGTGCATAACCAACAAAGATCCCAATATCAGCTTTTGCCTTCAGCTTACCAAAGTCTTCACTATCGTTAGTTGGATAACATAATGCACCAAACACATGTAGGAATGAAAGATCAGGTTTTCTATCATGCACCTGCTCATAGGGGGTTTTGTTGTGAAGAGGATGAATCAGTGATCGGTTTTGGGTGTAACAAGCAGTTGCAATTGCCTCTCCCCAGAGGAACATAGGAGATTTAGAAAATATTAGCATGGTTCGAGCAGCCTCTACAAGGGTACGGTTTCGTCTTTCAACAACTCCATGCTGCTGAGGTGTTCGTGGTATACTCCTTTGATGACTTATGCCAAGGTTTTCATAAAATTGAGTAAGTTGCTTGTTAACAAACTAAGTTCCATTATCTGTGCGAATGAACCTGACAGTTTTATTGAGTCTAACTTGCAGCTGCTTGATAAGTTTAATAATGATTTCTGGTGTCTCATCCTTAGATCTNTACTCCTTTGATGACTTATGCCAAGGTTTTCATAAAATTGAGTAAGTTGCTTGTTAACAAACTAAGTTCCATTATCTGTGCGAATGAACCTGACAGTTTTATTGAGTCTAACTTGCAGCTGCTTGATAAGTTTAATAATGATTTCTGGTGTCTCATCCTTAGATCTCAAAAACTTTACCCATGTAAACCGAGAGTAATCGTTAACGACCACTAACACATATCTCTTCCCAAAGATGTTTTGTACCCTCATTGGTCCACACAGATCCATATGAAGGGTGTGAAGAACTTCCATAATGGTGTTGATTGATTTGGGTTTGTAAGTGTGTTTCTTGCTTTTACCCAGCTGACAGGCAACACAAAGATGATCCTTTTCATATTTCAGCCAGGGCATGCCTCGAACAAGATCCTTACGAGTGAGCTCATTAATGGTGCCGAAGTTCAAGTGATTCAAACGACGATGCCATAACCATGACTTGTTCTTTGAAGCCTTAGATAACAAGCAAATAGGAGATGACTACATCATGTCTTCAATAGATATGGTGTAGAGGTTTGTGCCACTACTACCTTTCAAAGGATCCACACCATCCAATTCTCTCACAAAGCAAGTGTGTTTTCTGAAGGCGACTTCAAGATCGGAATCACAAAATTGACCAACTGAAAATAGATTGTGCCCAAGCCCATCAACATAATAAACTCTAGAAATGACGCTGTCACCGAACACATAATCTCCATAACCCATTATAGCACCAAAATGATCATTCCCGAATCTAACAGTCCCGATAAACTTATTCACGAAATTTATAAGCCGTGAGCGATCCCCAGTCATATGTTTTGAGCAGCCTGAGTCCAACTACCAAATGACGATTTGTATGACCTTCATTTGAAACCCGACAGATATGGATAACTAAAAAACATGGATCCCCATGTATAGTTTGGGTCCAATTGGTTAGCACACACATATTCAAGAGAAACAGGATTTGCACATGCAATGGAGTTATCAGAGACAACTTTACTAATAGGTGCAGTGAACCTATTATCAGGGCATTGTGTCACTAGAGGGAATTTTCTACCAGTAGCCTTCCATTCTTTAACATTTGAAAGCTTAAGATTGGTCAATTTGGTTACGGGGCACTGATTTCCTAAAGTGAATTTTCTTCCAGTAAGTCTCCAATGATATCCTACAGTGGCAAATTTCTTTCCTGTAGCTTTCCAAACACGTTTTTGCAGTTTATGTTTCATAACAGTTTTAACTGGGAGTGAATTAGAGGATTTCAAAAATGACTTAACACACTCATCATGATTACCACAAATTAAACAGTCATTACATGTCTTACAAGTAGCATCAGAATTCGAATTAATTACAGTACGCCTAAAGCTAATACTAGAATCAACACGACTCATAACATTCAGGTCAATTTTATTGTTCCTAAGGTGGTCTTCTACTTTCTTCTCTTGAGCACTCTTAGCTGGCGAAGTCCTATCATTCTTTGTATTGAAACTAGGCTTTGACCCGCTAGCTTTAGTGTCAATTTTTACTCCTGTAGAATTCATGACAGGAACATTAGATTGTTGCACTACTGTTTGTTTTCTGGTAAGTGGTGTGTTATGTTCAGCTGTTGTCAAAGGCACATTAAAAGTGACATGCTTGCTCTTAACCTTAGAAGAAGATGCTTTAATCTTGTCTCGCATGCTAAAAGTCTTAGGACATGTACCAATGGCATATTCTAAGAGTTCTTGTGATCTATTAGTGAGAAAACATGCATCTATGATGGTGTTATCAGCAGGTCTCACTATTTTATTCTCTTCAACGGTCTCACGAAGCATGTCAAGGCAATCCTTAAGATGTCTAAGGTAATCACTATGGACTAACTCATTATTCCTAAGGGGAAGCGGAATATTCACGGCATCACATGCATATTTTTTACATTTACAGACCATAGAGAGAACATTATCACATGAAGCAGCAGGCATTTTCCCTTTCACCTGATTCTTTAGATTCTCAATTTCCTTTAACAAAGAAGTTATCTTTTCGTTGGTTTTATCACGTGTGATTTTGATTGAATCATTTAACTCTTTGTAATTTTGTTTGATTTTTGAATTTTCAGCTTGAAAATAATCATTTTCATGTTTCAGATGGTTGACAATGTTTTGAAATTGAAAATTCTGAGAATCTGCAGACGGCGGTTTTTGGGATTCAATCACATCATTCTTATTAGACTTCAATTGGGCAATTTGAGCCCTCAATTTTCGAATCTTGTTAGTGTGAGCTTGAATTTTTTCATCCCATTTGGCTAATTCAAAATATGCATCAAATTCAGGAGCATTCGAGGATGTCTTGGCATTTGTGATTTTAATCCTTTCTTCTAAATAATGATATTTTAATTGCAAATTAAGATTATCAACTTCTAGTTTCGAAAAATGCCTGACAATGTTATCATGATCATCGTTTTGAATTTTTTCTTGCAATTTTAAATTCTCCCCCTCAAGCTCAACAACACGATTCTGGAAAACATTTAATGCAATAGACATTTCATGAAATTCACAAGCAGTTAATAACGAGCCAGTAGCAGTAAAAAATACATCTTGTGCAACATATTGGGCAATCAGATTGTCATTCATGATAAAAGCATTTTTTCTCGCAATTTCACTACATTGAAGATCTATTGTAATTTGTTTTCCCTCATTTTCTAGTTAATTCAGTTTCAAGGGATTTTTGCATGCCCTCAAAGTGTTCTTTGACAAGTTTAAAGAATGGGATGACTTCAGTTAAATAACATTCTTTTGTCAGTTCAAATCCCCTTTCACCCTCAGTAATTCCCGTTGGTGTAATTCTCTTTTTACATGTTTTATCAAAATCAGTAAACATTTGATAAAGAACGTAGATGCTAATAAGAGTTTTACATTGTGTGGGAAGGGCTAACTGAACTAAGTGCATTGGTGTATTGGGAGGATACACCGTTGAGGTTGCAAACTTTTGAGGAGTCTTGGCCCTAAGTTCCTCAGCTTTCATTTTCTCAACGTCTAAGGGCCAGAATATCTGCTCAGGTGTTAACTTAGTTTGGGGTGCAAAAACAGTCAATCGATTTTGTTCATAATAATTGTGAGGTTTGATGTTGACACGTTTTTTAATGCACTTGGGATCCTTCATTTTGTTCTCTAATTTTTCTCTACTTACTGATTCTATCTCATCAATCTCCTCAGTATTAGGCACATCAGGGGGGCATGATTAGGTGTAAGCATCACATTAGCATCATATAAGGCAGGTTGAGTGACCCTAATGCTATTAAAAAAATTAGTTTTAGGCACTCCTAAATCCTTATTGCTATGTTTATCTTGCAACTTAATGTGCTTTTGCATCATTTGAACAGTTTGAATGGTTTGGCCTTGTGTGTACAACTTATTTTCAAGCTTGTTCTTTAACGCCTTAAGATTGGAAAAGTCATTTAAGAGTTTACTTTCCTTACTTTGAAAATCAAGCTTTAGTGCAGTTACACTTTCCTGAATCTCCTGTTTTTGTCTAACAGTTTGATCAATTTGATTTTGTAAAGATTTGATTTCCTTTCTTAAAGCTTCTTCCTTTAAGTTTCTTTCAGTTATATATGTACACATTTGCCAATCCATTTTCTGTTCACGTTCGGTTAGCTCAAATTTTGCACGTTGTTGATAAATAGTCACCTGATCTTTAAGAATCTTAAGTCTAGTGGTCAAGGTATCATCAGGCATAAAAGCAGTGTATTCATCCAATTCACACAAATTCTGATCAACAGAGGATTCATCATTTTGTGCAACAGATTCGACGTTGTGTTTTACATATTGTTCATATGGAATAACGTTTGTATTTCCCATATCAACAGTATTTGATTCCACAACGTTTGTTTGTTGCACTTCGGAATGAATCCTTTGTTCATGCATCACATTATTATCACATACAACTTAAGATGCTCTGCTAGATACATCAGATTCTTGGTTGTGATCCACATGTTGTAAAATTGGGGAAACAATGTTGTTTTCCAATTTAACATCATCCGGCATGACAACACTAGTCTGATGTATTTCGGTGAGAATCTTCGGTTCATCAGTCCTTATGCATGTATCATACAGCTTTAGTACCTCAGATATGATGGATGAGTTGGAGGGACCAGCTTGCTGTGGTGATGAGACTGCTGAAGACAGATTGGCCATGAAGATGGTTTGTGCAGTGGGTTCATCATCAACATCAGAGTCGAAAGCATCACAATCTTCTGCCTGGAAGATATTTGGGTCATTAAGAGCAAGATCCTGAACTGGTTGATCATCCACATCGGCATCAAATGTGTTCCCTTCATCTCCCGCAAGGAATAACAGTTGCTCCTCGTCCAATGCTACCCCATTCTCTTGTGCTTGCATCAGCAACATTTTGTCCTTGAAGTAGTCAGAGTTCTTAGGACATTTGGGTTGATTGCAGTTCCTTGCAAGATGACCTAACCCACCACAGTTGTAACATTTGGGTTGTCTTCGCTGTCCCTGATTTGCATTCCCAACTCTATTATGAGCATACCCCCTGACTCCATTTCTTTGGTTAACATTTTGCCTTCCTTGAACCACAACACGTCCATCTTCCGCAACAGCCTGATTACGTAGGTTAGATGACGTCCTGAGTTGGTTGTTGGTTTGAGCAAGTGTAGATCTGATATGTTGAACCAGTAGTGAGACTTGGTTGGAGAGATTATCAATCCTTTTGTCAATGAGAGAGTTCGCTGAGTCTGGTTGAGTATTCTTGTTGGTTGTTGTTTGCATAGATGATTGACCAAGGGAGGATTGATTTCTGTGTTGATTGTGTAGAAGGATGACTGATTAAATCAAGTGGTGATTGGTTAAGTGCCTGAACACCGGAGATGAGAGCAAGAGGATCATTCATGGTTGTGGTACTGAACTTTTCTCTCAGCTGACGGTCATACATTGCATGCTTCTCATGTTGTTGCAAGTAAGCATAGAGCTGTTCATAGTTGGTGTTTCCGAGTCCTTTGTTGAGCTTCACAGCAGTGACAAACCGATCCCATTCTGGTGACATGTTGTTAACAAACTTTGAGTTGAGTTGGATGTTAGGCATTGTCATTCTGATCATTTTCATGTCATTAACAAGCTTATGGAATCTGACATAGTAGTCTGTGATGTTTTCTCCAGGGTTCATCTTGAAATGCTCAAACTCATCATACAGCTGAGACTCACGATCTTCTTTGGTGAGTTCAGAACCAGCTAGAAGCATTTTAACATTATCCCATACAGCTTTGGCTTCTGTGTTAAAGTTAATAAGCTTGTAGACATCCTTGGGTAAACCTTGTATCACAATGTTGAAAGCTCGAATATCAGCATCATAACGTTTCTTTTCAGCTTCGTTGAGATCATTGTAAGTACGTGGTCTATCAATTCCCAAGGTCGCAGTGCCATCTTCACCGGTGGAGATTACATCTCTAGTGGTGCCCATTTGAAACGGTCCTTCATCAATTGATCTCAGAATGTTCTCACCATTTTCCTTGCCCTGACAGTAAAGGTGAATTCTTTGTGACCATGACTCATAATCAGTCCTATCGAGCATAGGAGGTCGGGTATCAGACCCAGCAGCTTGAATGTCATCAGTTGAAGCCGTAGTAGTCATGATGTAGTAACGGGATTTTACAACTCTTGTGACATAAACCGAGAAATCGATTCTTTCCTGGGATTTTACTAAAGTCAACAGAGGAAACCGAAAGACGTAATATGCGAAGCTGACTAAGAGTGAAAGCTTAGATAAGTCACACTTTGTACTTCGTGTCAAGTTTCGACAAGTCAAGTAACAATATATCCGATTGTAATAAGTCAAGCCGTAAGAATTAACTCACAACGTCAAATCACAATCAGATTAATCGAAATGACTTAAGTTACAACAATTCACCAAATACAAGTAATTAACAAATCACTAGAATCTCAAGCTGAGTTAATCGCTAAACACCACCACAAATCAAGAGCTAATCGCTGGAAAATAGAGATAATCGCTACAGCAGAGATAATCGCTAAAGTAGAGATAATCGCTAGAATAGAGATAATCGCTACACACAGCCAATCGCTAGAAAGCTAATCGCTGGATGAGGTAATCGCTAAACAAGAGTTAATCGCTGCTGAAATCTAATCGCTGTATGAAGTGATCGCTAAAACCAGCTAATCGCTAAAAAGCTAATCGCTAGAATTAGTTAATCGCTAACCACTAAAAGACACTGTGTACTAATCGCTACCACAAAAATCCAAACCAGTCACTGTCTAGCGATTTTGTCCAGTTGTCCAAAAATAGTAAAATCCCACTAATCGCTAGATCTAATCGCTACCCAGGCTGAGTTAATCGCTACGAAGAACAAAGAACAGCCGAGTTAATCGCTAGATAGAACATAACCCAAAATCATTCACACCACCAAACTAACGAAAGATATGACCTATCCAACTGAAGAACTATGTCAATATAACCTTACTAATCACGAAAGTACAACCAAAACACTTCAAATAACACAAACAAGATCAAACCAAGATGTTTTTCTATAAAACTATTCTAACCAACTAAAACCACAAAAACCCAACTAAATCCGAGAATCCAAGGCCCTAGGATGAAACCATGGCTCTTGATACCAATTGTAGGATAATCAAAAGCATAAACACGTATGGTCTTAGTGATTTAAATGGATCAAATAGTGCAAGAATTGTAGAGAGAGAAAGATGAGAGAATGGAACCTTTAGAGAGAGAAACTTAGTGTGTATTAGATTAATGTGTGAAAAGGTCCAACCCTCACCCTTGTTAGGTGAGGGGTATTTATACTACAAGATAATATTTGCCTCTACTAGGCTGTGGATTGAGCTGACAGTGGGTAAAGACCCGACTCGACTCCACAAATACTAACTAGAAGGAACGCTAGCTATATGCTTAACACATGCAAGTCGAACGTTGTTTTCGGGGAGCTGGGCAGAATATTTGCCTCTACTAGGCTGTGGATTGAGCTGACAGTGGGTAAAGACCCGACTCGACTCCACAAATACTAACTAATACTAAACTACGTACTAACTAATATGATAAATACTACGAGCTACACAATGCTAAACAATACTTGGGGTGACCGAGTCTTCTATATTAAAAAACGTATTCCTAACACATTTGCTTTTGTTAGGATGTTGTGTAAGACATGTCGTTTTCATTAAACGGCTTTTAAAATATTGATTGTTGAGTTATATTAGAACATGTATTAGCGGAATCGGCTAATATCATCTTTGGAAAACTTCGATGGGAAAATATAGGAATTCTAATTCTTCTAATATGAGAATGGCTACTGGAGAACCTATTGCACTAGAAACTCAATTTGACCTAACGGTTGAATTGCTTCCGGAGAGAAGTTGGGTTTGTGGTAAACCCGTAAAAATGGTCGTGTTTAGCCGTAATTGAGCTCCGCTAGTAATAGTCTCATATCCATTCTCTAAGTTGAAAAATTTCCATTCCTACATTTGACAAAAGATGGTTTACATTGATAATCTTTGTCTCCCGTTAGAAGTGCACTTTAAACAAGTAGTAATTAGGATTCTTCTTAACAAACCTAGATTACTTGCATATATGTGTTTAATATGTGTAAACAACATCTTGCACTTATATGATTAAATGTCTTCATACTTTCTTAAATGCTCAACGCCTACTTGCTTAATTATTAAATGCATGTTCATTAGAAAGATCTTGCTTTGATTTAGCTTTTCTAATGTCATATTCTTGATATATGTCCATGATACATGATCTTATGTGCTAAATGTCAACATGTTTACTTAATGCTTGTCTTCATAGTAATCATGTTTTGTATGCATCTCTTTACATGGCTTACATGTTATTTGTGCACCTAAACTAGGTTGGACCAGGTATGCCTTTCATGATAACTCCTAGATGTCATATAGTCTTACATGCTAATATCTTTGACTATTATGTGATGCATGCTTAAATGGTTTACATGCTTAAATCTTTGATTCTTATGTAACTAGGCTTATTCCTCCTCACACTAGATCGAATCTTCCTTTAGGGTGTCTAGTGTCACAATCCCACCTTATTACCTAAACCATTCCTTAATCATTTGATTACTCCTAATCTGGGAAAAACAGAAAACTGGAGAGACTCTGCACCTTACTGACGGTGGTCCCTTAGTGCATTGGTCGTCCCTTATCTTTAAAGGACCATCCAGTGATTTAAAGGACCGTCCCCAGTAAAGGTGTCACGAACTGGTTGACTGCTTTTCCTCTTCTGCAATACTTTGAACCATCCTACACCATGCCTTGTCAAAAACTCACAAAGAAGCATCTTCCTTATAACCTCTCATCACTCAAACCTCAAACCACCAATGTGAAATGAAAAATAGAGTTATCCTTTGTTCTACCAATATCGAGTCATCCACCATTTCCATGCCCTTAAAGAAACCAAGAGTCAACATCATACACCTAGTCATCTTCACAAGAAGATTCCACCATGTAACCAAACACGTGTGTCATCCCCACTACAACCTAAACCATTAAGGTCAAATCACCTTTCATGATACATAAACCTATATTCACCCTTGTGTCGCTCTTTGAAACAAAGGGCAATTGTCATATCCATACACTCATTAACATATTTGTCTATGTCGTCGAAAGTCAAGTGAATTTCATTATGAAATGCGTCTTTTCCACTTTCTAGCAAGTGAAGAACACAAAGAAGATATCCAAGCTTCAAGTGTTGTTAAGTCATCACCACCTCATTTCACATATCCACTCTCGGTTGTCAATCAACAAAACACCTTAAAATTCCATGATTCCCAGTCGTCCATTAATGATTACCCAAATTCACAAAATGTCTCCTAACCTCAATCCTCAAAATCACTCATTTTCACCAACATATCCACCTCCAATGACATATGCAAATCTCCTACATCTTCATATACCCAACAAAACTAGTATAACTTATATTTCGTCGATCTCATCGACGATGCCCTTTTAAGGATGCTTGTATACCGTTGAATTCTTTCCTCGCACATTGTACGCGCAAACGTTCCTTTCATTATCTCCCCACACACATTGATCACGGAAAACTAAGCGGTGAAGCTTGTAAACCACGGGTCGTAGTCCCAACGAGGGTTGAATGGATCTCGTCGTTCAAAACCGTGAGTTATGTGATGTGAATAGGTTTAAAGATGATTTGTGTTTTGGTTTAAACTACGAAACTTTATGTAAAACTTAATGAAAGTAGAACGTGTTTAAAGAAGCTAAAAGTAAATAAGAAAAGAAATCATAAACGTTAAAGGAAATAAAAGAAAGAAAGAAAGAAATGAAAATGAAACAAGAACGTACAATATTTTTGGTTTTTTAGATTTAATTAATAAACGAAAAGAAAAGAAAATGTTTAAAAGAAAATAAAACAAGTGAAAAGAAAAATAAACTAAGTTAAAAGAATTTAAAGAAAATTCGGCAGAGTAACGTTTAGAAAATGAAATAAAGACAACCTCACTCGAAGAACGATGAGGTGAAAAGAAAGTCTAACTCGACTTGTGAAAGAAATAAGAAATGAAGATAAGAAAATAAGACTCGACTCAACACGACTCAAAGACTTAAGACACCAAGACCATACTTGCATGAAACTACAAACTTGCTATAAAATAAAAATGAAACTCGCTAGGAAAAACTTAAAACTCGCTGGAATAAGAATCAAACTCGCTAGAAAAAATTAAACCATACTCGCTAGACTTTCAAATACTCATACTCGCTAGACTAAGATCCAAACTCGCTAGAATTTGTATCACATACTCGCTAATAAGAAGAAAACCATGAAACTCGCTACAAAACAAAACCAAACTCGCTAAAAACATTACAAACTCGCTAGAAGTATAAGTCCATACTCGCTGGGATAAAAATGGAACTCGCTAGGTTAGCCAAGACAAACTCGCTAACTAAAGATAGCATACTCGCTATATGACCAAGCCTCCATACTCGCTGGAAAACATCATACTCGCTAAGAAAATACCAAACTCGCTAAACCCTAAAATTATTTATATTTAACTTATTTTTACGTGACAAAAATTTAACACCAATTAAATCTAAAACAAGCTTAATGAAAAACACTTTTAAAACACTACATAAGCTTAAAAATAAGCAAATAAGCCACGACTTGTTTTGCAAGCCCTAACCCATAAGCTTTTT
>LBNU01034781.1:74610-118021 GCA_014162995.1 Artemisia annua
TTATTTATATTTAACTTATTTTTACGTGACAAAAATTTAACACCAATTAAATCTAAAACAAGCTTAATGAAAAACACTTTTAAAACACTACATAAGCTTAAAAATAAGCAAATAAGCCACGACTTGTTTTGCAAGCCCTAACCCATAAGCTTTTTTATGCGACTCAAATAAAAACCATGCAAAGGTGACAAGAAAATTTATAAAAGCTTGTAAAGATTAAGAAAGAACTTGTAAAGATTAAGACAATAAAGATTAAATGACAATAAGTAAATTAAGACATGAAAATTAAAAGTGCATTAAAATAAAACTTACATTAAAATAAATGACAAGAAAATAAATGACATGTAAAGTAAAATTAAGCATAAAAATAAAATGAAGACTAAAGACTCACGTCTAAATGAAGCTAAGGGTGGTATATAAAGGATCCAAGGTGGAGTCCTTTTTACATCTAGCCCCCTTTACTCTAATTGTTCATGAAAGTAACACATAAACTTTCATACAACACTACTAAACGTTATGAAAATTAAACTATAGTCCTTGTAACTTGAGGTAGTGTGTTGACGTTTCTTCCAAAGGTCTTCAAAGATGTAAAAAGTGATCTCTTGCTCGAATTTGTGAAGCTTATTGTGATAATTAGCTTTGAACTTCGATTAAGCATCTCTTTTGTTTTCTCGAGCCTTTAAGAAATAAGTTCCACATCACGGGCTTTACTTGAGTAAGTTTCATCGTTAACTTCAATTTCAAACTCTTTTCCAAATCTCGTGCTTGTTTAGGGCTTTTTGGTTGGTTTTCATGCCATTTATGCAATATCCTTTCCTGCACAGTCACAAACACAAAAACACTATATCTTTGGCGTTTCACGTTAGTTTTTGGTCTTTTACACACTTAAACTAAGGTCAAAAGTATGTGTAAAATAGCACATACCACACATCCTTCCTCATTCTCTTCAACATAAGCCTTATTGTACCACCAACTTCACACCATCCTTGGCATACTTTGGCTCATAACATCCTTTCTCACTTCTCCACTTTAGAGAGTAATCTTCATATCATATCATCCTCACCCTATATCACCTAGACACTAGACACTTATTTGGAAGAAGTTAGAGAATGGTGTGCTTATCAACTATTATATGTTTAGTTTCAATTCCTTTCATGCCATGCTTTAGAATAATCATAATTGAGTCATGCATGTATTAATCTTCGATAATGTCATCCTATATATATCATCATATGTGCACTTGTCTACTAACTTTGTTTTGTAGCATTACTTCATTGCTCGATTCTTTGGTAGCCAAAACTAGTTTTGAGCATACACCAAGGGGGAGCATTTGCAAGTGTCAAACTTGGACGCAAATCGTCGACGCATCTACATACTTTGTTGTTTAAAACTAACCCTTGATGTAGGTTAAGAAGAATGCAATGAGCTAGGGGGAGCTCATGGATATGCTAAGGTCAATAAGGATGCATTGAGCTAGGGGGAGCTCGGAAGTAGTTGGGTACATAGTTCGGAGTTGGTTAAATCATGGCGGTAGGAGCAAGGCTTCACTAGGATGATGCATGCTCAATTCTTTAAATGATGGGGGTCGGGATAATCTAATGCATTTGGGGATCATCTCCCATTCCATATGCTAAAACTGTTCTCTCAAGCTCAAGCTCTACCTCAACATTGGCGAAACCTTTTTGCTTCGACAAAAAAGGGGAGAGAGGAAGTGTAAACGTGTAACTTCTACACTTTACTATGAGTTACGGTTTACATATTTGTCATCATCAAAAAGGGGGAGATTGTTAGTGCAAACATTACGACGTTTAATCTATACAATGTCTTCATGTTTTAATGATGATAAATGGGTAACTTGTAATACATAACGTAAAGTGCACAAGTTACTCGTTCACACATCAACGTCTCTCGACATCACATCAGGTATGTACAAACACACTTTACCAACTTTGTTAAGTGATCATAGAAAATATTTTTGTCCTTAAACCTTACATTTTATAAATGTGACAAAACATTTTTTTTACAAAAATAAACTAGACAAATTATTTTTATATTTATAAAGAAATGTTTAATAAGAAAAATAAATTTGAAATTTGAATTTCAAATTGTCCAAACAGCCTTATTTCCCGCCCAAATCAGATAAAATTTCACTAGGTAACATTTCACCTCTAAAGGACAAAAACTGTCAGGAAGGTCCCTTAAATAGGTGACGGTCCCTTATTGATAAGGGACCGTCCAAGGTTTAAGGGACCGTCCCTGGCTTCTCGTGTTGGCTATAAATACTGACCTATTTTCATCAGAAAAACTAATCCTTTTTGCACAAAAATTTCCTGGTCTTTCCTTTTCGTTCTTTGATCACTATAACTCTTTGGTATGTGTTTATAAGTGATCCCGTCATCCACTACATCATGTGCAATAGAAGAACACTCGAAGTCGTCAAGAATCGAAGTGTTATTGAGTCCACACACCAACTAGTGTTATGATTTTCTTTTTCCTCTACCTCATGGGTAAGAGAAGAACTCTCGACATAGATAAAGATTCGAGATGTTATAGGTGTCCACACACAAACGTAACAAGTGTTACGGTGATAGGTTCTGTAAATATTGTCATTGTATCCGACTTGTGTGTGAGTCGAGGATGGGGATTATATGTGTGAACTTGGATGGTGATGTAGATCCAAGAAGTCTTGTAACTAGAATAGGTCATGTAATTGTTGTATGGTATGTGGTGTCCTAGTGTGTAAGTTAGGACTTAGTTGAGTCGGTGTGTGAAGGCTTGGATCGGGTGATGATCTAAGTGCGTCTCGTGTGAAGGCTTGGATTGGGTGAAGATCCAAGTTTGTCTTAGTGTGAAGATTCAAGTGAACGGGAGTGCTCGTTCGTGTCAAGGCTTGGATCGTGTGTCGATCTAAGTGGGACATGAGTGCTTGTTCGTGTGGCCACGTGGGCCTTGGTGTAGATTGGTTCTAGCTAGGATTAGGACTCGACATTCTGCTTACTGTCATTAAACTTGGTGTAAGCTTGTGTACGGTTTGTTCCGCCTAAATGGAGCGTGTTGATTAGTGAAGTAACTCTCGAGTGTGGTACTTGGGTAGTGGAGTAGGACTAAGAGGTGCTTCGTGCCGAACCACTATAAATCATCGTGTCTGGTTTGTATTTCTTTTCCTTGCTCTTTACTTTCTATACTTGCATTACATTTATGTTTGTGTGGCTTGGTGTGTATGTGCTTGTGATATCAACTAGTTAACTTACAAACTCAAAATATAAGAAAACTTAATCAGACATAATAGACTTGCCCACTGGGCGGTCCCTTATACAGGGACGGTCCCCAAACATTTAAGGGACCGTCAGTGTATTTAAAGGACCATCCACAGTGCAATCAAAATTAGGCTAGAAATGTTTAAACCTTGTGTCATGCTTATGTGATTACTTGTTATGAGTGACTTAACCACTATTTATATTTAGTCACGCTTGATCGGAAATTTGATACGAAACATTTCAAGTTTTAAAGAGGAACGTATTCACCCCCCCCCCCCTCTACGTTTCTACACAAGTTATCCTTCCCATCCCCTCATGTTAGGTCTGCAGCCCACATGACCCGGATTGTTAAGGTGTGGTTCATGAGCTTAGTGCAACATACCCCACTCTTGATAATTGTGCATGCATCACAATTATCACACACACACAACATTTTCCCAAATGGGTGTAACAACAGAACCCAGGGAACTTGTAATCACTAACCCTTAAACCTATGATTCTCACTCAAAACCTAGTATTGACTTTTTAAGCATGTATCCTAGGTATATCATTATTACGGAGATATGGCAGAAGGAAGCACTGAACTCGGAGGATTTTCAAACCTGTTATCATTCAAACACAACATATCACTTAGACTTTGGGACCTCATCAATAGTAAAAGTATATCTTTTACTATAAAAACTATGATAATTAAATGAATGATAACTAAATTTCTATATACGTCTCTTTTCGAGTCATTTTCTATTACTGTAACTGTGATTCCATGAAGTAATACCCCAACCCTAAATCCGCTGCGAACTGTGAAAATGGGGGTGTTACACTATTGGTGGCCCGACATGAAGGCATCCATTGCTAGATATGTGGGCAAGTGTTTAACATGTTCTAGAGTGAAGGCTGAATGTCAAAAGCCATCCGGCTTATTGGTACAGCCTGAAATTCCCATTTTGAAGTGGGAAAGGATTACGATGGATTTTATCACCAAACTCCCAAGAACATCTAACGGACATGATACTATTTGGGTAATTGTTGATCGCCTTACAAAATCTGCTCACTTCATACCTATACGAGAAACGGATGATATGGAAACCCTTGCTAGGTTGTACCTAAAGGAAATAGTTTCCCGACATGGAGTGTCAATATCTATCATATCGGATCGTGATTCTCGTTTCACGTCAAGATTTTGGCAATCTATGCAAAAGGCCTTAGGTACTCAGATAGACATGAGTACGGCATATCATCCTCAGACCGACGGTCAAAGTGAAAGAACTATCCGGATATGCTTCGAGCATGTGTGATAGATTTTGGAAAAGGATAGGAGAAACACTTAACGTTGATAGAATTCTCGTATAATAATAATTATCATGCTAGCATTAAGGCAGCGCCGTATGAAGCACATTATGGACGTAAGTGCAGATCCCCTGTCTGTTGGGCCGAAGTTAGAGAAGCTCAACTTACGGGACCAGAGATAATCCATGAGACTAATGAGAAAATAGTTCAAATCCGACAACGCTTACAAGCCGCAAGGGATCGGCAAAAGAGTTATGCCGATGTAAGACGTAAGCCTTTATAATTTCAAGTCGGAGACAAGGTTATGTTGAAAGTTTCACCTAGGAAAAGTGTCTTTCGTTTCGGAAAGCAAGAAAAGCTTAATCCGAGATACATTGGACCATTTAAGGTTCTAGAACGAATTGGTCCGATGGCATACCGACTTGAATTGCCGAAAGAACTAAGTAATATACACGACACGTTTCACGTCTCCAATCTTAAGAAGTGTTTATCTGATGAATCACACATCATTCCTATGAAAGAGCTTCAGTTAGATGATAAGCTCAATTTCAAAGAGGAACCAGTCGAAATCATGGACCGAGACGTAAAAAATCTAAAACATCACCGGATTCCTATCGTTAAGGTACGCTGGGACTCTGAGAGAGGACCAGAGTATACTTGGGAACGAGAGGATCAAATCCGTGCTAAATATCCCCACCTATTCTCACCCTCGCCCACTAACCCTAGCTAAATCTCGGGACGAGATTTTCTTTTAGGATGGGAGACTGTAGCAACCCACTAACTTCCCTACTAGCTCCCCATAGGTTAGAAAAGCCTTACTAACTTAACTTAGGCCCTCACTAAGCACTATCTAGGTTAGCTATGCCTATATCTATTTCCAGGGTAAAATTTTTTGCTTTAATATATCTCTATGACATAACTACCTCTAGACAAGCTCACGTATCCACCTATGCCCAACACCACTATGTTTACATCATGTAAACATCCCAGTATGTCTAGTCTGGGTTTCAAACACATTTTCACTAAGTAAACTATCACTCTAGTACACTATACTTATCAGAAAACCCTAATTTCACCTATGTGTTTACGGTTATCTCTAAAACCCTAATTGCTTACCTGAACTAGTTTGAAAGTGTTCAAGGCTTAGGTATGAGTTACATTAGCAACTTTAGGATATATTAGACTTCCTAGAACATAGTAAAACTCCCTAGAACTTAGGTACAAGTCCCTTAAGCACAAAACCCTAATTAGGTCATAACCTCCCGAAAATAGGTCTAAATTATCCCAAATCTTTACCATAAGCTACCACCACTTAGTATAAGCCTCCTAGGACTTAATCTTAGTCACTAAACACTCATAGGACCCTAACATAGGCACTAAACCCTAAGCTAAACCCTAATCTCTCACTAGACAAAACTAGGTATAAACTAAACCTAAAACCTAAACTAAGCTACTATAGCACCTCAAATACCACAACCAAGCACCCTAGCACCTTAGTTACACCTATTAGGCACCCTAACACCTCCTTAGTTAGTACAAAAGGAGGTGGATCACCTCCTTGTTACCTCCTTTGTGTCGCGGCTACACCACCACCACAAACCACCCTATAGCGCCCCTACCTACTACTAGTAGCCCTTAGTCATCCCCTAGCTCCTCCTCATCACCATATATCTACCCTTACTCTGCCCCCCTCCTCGACACCTAGCACCCTCCTTTCTTGCTCGCTACACAAACGCACCCTATAAATAGTTCTCAAACACTCACCATTTAAAATCACACCTCCCTCTCTTCTCTACCTAAACATTTCTATAGTACTAAGTCCCTATAAGCCTTAGAAGTCGAGTAGCTAAGCCTTTGATCCTTGTCGAGTTCTAGTTTTGGCCGAGAAAACCCTAGATCCCTTGTTAGGACTCCCACGACCATGTAAGCCTTTATTTTTGGTTCTAACAGTCTTAGTAATGACCTAGGATACTTAGGATATGCCTTAGAACCCTTATATAAGCCTTGATCATTTTCATTTTGAAGTTTTCATTTCGAAACCCTAGTTTTGGAAAATTACGTGTTTATATGCTGTATTGCCTTATTATGTGCTATAATCTGAATTAGATGACTTAGTTAAGTATATATTAGTTAAACATAAGCTAGGAAACTCTTTTGTTTCATAAAAATATAGTTTAGTTTTGCAAATGTTTTCATGCTTAAGGGTCTATTCACAACTATTTACGTTCACTCGCAAGTGATTAAGGTTTATGATCGAGGGACTTATGGCAATAGCTACTTAAGCAATAATAACAGCAGGCATAGCATACTAAAAAGCTTGTGTTCGGTTTGTAGCATGTATCTCCCCACAAAAAGGGTTTAAAAAGTTAAGAGTGGGCTATGAACTCACCTTGATTGCTCGGTAGTGGTAATAAGTATCGTAACTCAAACGATAGGTGGAAACGGCTTCAACACACATCCTAGATAATATATGGCAAGTCTTAGTGGTTTGATAGTTTAAGTCTGGTTTAATCGCGATTATCGGTTATTAGGAAAAACTCGTGTTTGTTTAAATCTTTGACATTCAAAATCAAAGTTATATATAAATATAACTTGTGGGTATGTGATCGTTCGTCGATGAATCGATAGGAAATAATGAGAGTGTTGTAGATAAACGAGGTTGGTGTTTGATAAAACGATATCGATGTTTAAGCTTTGGTTAAACAAAGTTGGTGTTTGATAAAACGATCGATTGATAAGAGTTTTAGATTGAGAAGAATGAGAAGCAATCTAGGCCATTCATCTTATTAAATTAGATTAAGGGCATGATGGTACAATTTTATATTATCTTTCATATTAAAACTACATTAATTGATTCTTTTTTTTCTACTCCAATTTCGTATATAAAACTGATTACAAATTTTATTTTTGATCCCATTTTATTCTCCATCGTTAGCACTAGCATTTAAATATGTATCAGATAAATCAAAAATTGCTCCAACCTATTTAATCTTTAAATTTTTATTACGTGACTTGTTTGTTAAATGATTCATGTGTCAAATGATTCATGTAATTTTTTAATCTTTATTTTTTCATGATTCATGAAATTTATTTGTCCATTGATTCATGTACGTGTTCTCAAAATTTATGGTGATTATAGTTCAAAAGTTTGACATTGGATCGAATGTGTCTTCACCACTATGTATATCAAAATTTCTTTTGTTATGACTATTTCTTTATATCTACATTTTAATAAAGATTTTTCTTAAATCATGTTATATGTGATACAATCAAATAGACATATGATTGTCGATAATCTTGAGTCATAAGTGATAGAGTAAATTACATAGATGGTCCATGTGGTTTGCTCAAAGTTTCACTCACAGTGCCTGAAAGTTAAAAGTTGCACGGATAGTCCCTATCTTCGAAAAGAATAACACTCATGGTCCCTCCACATAACTGGCGTTAGTGGCTTCCGTTATCTTTTACATGTTAGTCCCTTTTGGTTAAATATCGTTGCATCGTTACTCCTTTATAATAACGGCCGTTTATATTTTACAGTTTTTTGAATTTTTCTTCCGTTTTCATCCGTTTTTATACGTTTTCATGCGTTTTAATCCGTTTCCTTCCGTTTTTATACGATTTCGTCCGTTTTTCTTACGTTTTCATCCGTTTTTATACGTTTTCGCTCTTTTTTCTTACGTTATTGTTTGTTTTCCTACGTTTTCATCCGTTTTATCCGTTTTCGCTTGTTTTTATACGTTTTCCTTTATTTTTTTTTTACATTTTCATACGTTTTTATCCGTTTCCGTTTTTATCCGTATTCAAGCTTTGTGAGTATGATTATGCTCAAAACTTTGATCAAGGATCGGAATGGAGAAACGAGGTTGATATTTTGCCTAGATCATTTTCTGTTCAATTTTTATCCGTTTTTATAGGTTTGCATCCGGTTTTATCCGTTTTCGTCAATTTTTATCCGTTTTTGTCCGTAAACCACCACCACCAATAAAAAAAATCAAATTTTTTTCAAAAATTTTTTTTTCTAAATTTTTTTACGAAAATTTTTTTTAAAAAATTATTTTTGGTAAAAAAGTTTCTAAAAAAAAATTTTAAAATAAAAAAAGTTTCAGAAAAAAAATTTCAAAAAAAAATCAAAAATTATTTTTGGTAAAAAAAAAGTTTCTAAAAAAAAATTTCTAAAATAAAAAAGATTATGAAAAAAATTTCTAAAAAAAAAAATCGATAATTATTTTTGGATTCTTTTTTGAAATTTTTTTTAGAATCTTTTTAATTTTAGAATTTTGTTTTTAGAAACTTTTTTTACCAAAAATAATTTTTTAAAAACGGATAAAAACGTAGGAAAACAAACAATAACGTAAGAAAAACGAGCGAAAACGTATAAAAACACATGAAAACGCATGAAAAACGGACGAAATCGTATAAAAACGGACGAAAACGTAAGAAAAATTCGAAAAACTTTAAATTATAAACGGCCGTTATTATAAAGGACTAACGATGCAACGATATTTAACCAAAAGGGACTAACGTGTAAAAGATAACGGAAGCCACTAACGCTAGTTAAGTGGAGGGACCATGAGTGTTATTCTTTTCAAAGATAGGGACTATCCGTGCAACTTTTAACTTTCAGGGACTGTGGGTGAAACTTTGGGCAAACCACAGGGACCATCTATGTAATTTACTCTGAGTGATACAAGTCGTCAATTGATCGAAATTTGATTTTTTTGTGTTAATATTGAATCATAAGAATATATAGTTGTTATGGTTCGAGTAATGTTCGTATCTCTTGGAGTTACCGTTGTGATCGAAATTTGAATCATTATGTTAATAGTTAATCATAAGAATATATCGCTATTAGGATTGAAGCAATGTTGGTATCTCGTTCGAGCAATGTTCGTATCTCGTTAAGTTACAACTGTGATCGAAATTTGAATCATTATGTTAATAGTGAATCATAAGAATATATCGCTATTATGATTGGAGCAAAGGCCATATGTGGAATTATGTATTCTTAATGATTAACGAAACACTAACTTGCTTCTTTTTGTAGGTTTTAAATTGACTATTGATTCATTAATTTTAACATTATTCACAACAAACACTCATCATCTTTTTAATGATTCACTACTCCGATTACGATTCACTGAACATGATTTGGTGACATGATTTTGGTTCATGTTTTGGAATATGATTAAAAAAAAATCACACTTTTTGTTCAATTCACCAAACCGTAGAAGATTCATAAAAGAAATAATGTCATTCTTTTTCATGATTCACTATACACGAAAAACATATCTACCGATTCAAACCCAAAACACCCAATGTTTATCATGATTAAAATATTAACAATGCTTTAATGATTCACTAATATGATAATGATTTACCAATGAAATCTACGTTGTTTGCTAATATAAAGNGGTTATATAGGGTTTAGAAAACGTGTTAAATGGAAGGGTACGATTACTAAGGTACTAGGAATAGTAAGTGTATATTGAGGTTATTAATGTGCATTCGTCCTTGTGCTAATCTCCAACGAGAACAAAACAAATTGACCCCGAGTTTGTGTTTGGTTTTGTTGGCACCATAAGGAAGATCAATTCCTTTTAAACATGTGTTAAATGACTTGTTTCATGATTACCTTAAGTCAAAGAGAAGTAATAGTGAAGTTGGTGTGTTTTGTTCGTCCTTGTGGTGCGTTGCCGAGAAGAAAAGAACAAGAAAAACATCATTATGGTTCGTTGTGATCTCGTTTGGGAGGTTTTGAAGGTCAACAACATAATAAAAACGTGTATTAATTGTTTAGGGAAAGATTTGCGAGGTTTGAGAAAGTAACGAGTAGGTTTCTACTCAAAATATAAAGTTTTAACTATTTGTGAAAACAGGTTTTGGAGCTAAGGAAAAAAAATACAATCCTTGTAATTGTAGATTATGGTATAAAGTTGAATCACATAAAACAAAAACGGTTTAATCAATAGTCATTAATTTGATTTAAAATGATGCAATTACTTATTTACCCTTTTCAACTTAATAAGTAATTGGTAAAATCTCTCATTATTTAAAGATCTCAATGGTTATGATTACTTCTCAATCTAAAAACCTTCTGAATAGAACCAAAGCCTATATATATATATATATATATATATATGTATATATACATATATATATATATATATATATATATAAATATATATATATATATATATATATATATATATATATATATATATATATATATATATATATATATATATATATATATATAACAGGAGGCGTTTGACCAATTAATGCCAAATAAACACGGTCAATGCCTTGTCATCACTTTTCGAGTGCCATGTTATCAACATGTTTGCCACCTAAGCATATTTTTTATTAATTAAAATTCGTATTTAATTTAATTATGGCAGATTTATTTTGTTTAAAAATTTAATGCGCAGGATTCGAACCTATGATCTCTTGATTCATTAGTAGCTATTTTTACCACTAGATCAACTTATTTTTTGTGTTATATCCTGGAACTCCAAATCTATAAATCTATACAACTAATTATTGACAATTTTAATTAGATAAGTATGAGAATCCCTACAACTTAGGTGATAATCTAGACAATCTCACGTTTTATTCATTCACCGTAATATCATTCGCACCATACACCTTTTTCTCAAAACCCTAATATCATTCATTCATCCTCCTGCATATTCAATCATCCATAATTTTTATTTTTCTTCTTTAGTGATTTATTATGTTCATAATTGTTTTATAACCTTTGTTTTGTTGTATAACTTTTGTATTTGATAAATCTTTTTGTTGTAGTTTCTGTTCACGCATGGCATATTAATTCATTCTTGATTTATATGCATTAATGCATCTTTGTGATTTCAAATAAGTTGATGTATATAATTTGTCAACAAAGGTATTGGTAAATTGATGTATTCTGGACCAGTGTATTTTTATTTTTGCTTTATCCAAGATAAGTTACATTCTTTTAAACACTTATTAGATGGTTTTGAGGATAACTAAACAATTGTTCTAATCTTTAATGATCATTTGTTTTAGATTACTTTTTTATCTAAACCACATTTTATTGTTTGTTTTCATGTATATTATTGTTTGCTGCAGAAAATTGAGTGTATTATTGGCTGAAATCAGTTAAGATTTTAGAGATATATCAGCTTCTTATAATTAAATTCCCATTATATTATCTGGTCTATGTGCATAACTTACTGTTTAAGTGTTAAACAACAGTTAAATGTGGTGTCAACAAAAGTTGTGATGAGTTCTCATTGAAATTGTTGCATATATGTCTTCAACGGCATTCATTGAGCCACTGCCTGTGATTGAGTTTGTCAATTAGCTTTTGAATAGGGATGTTTCAGCAAGACCGCTATCTGATTCTAACCATGTGAAGGTTGGTTTATGTTTCACCGACCCTATATTTTATAACGTCAATCTTCACCAACCATATATCCCTTAAACCCTAATGTCAAATCATCACACCTCAAAATCACCACGTGCCACCACAACTACAAACCCTAACAACTGCGGGTGAGTTTTGTTTTTATATTAAAACACAACATTGTATCCTTACTTTTGCATTTAAGTATATGTATTCACTGAATTCAAATTCGCTGGAGCCATTTTTTTTTATTTTTTTTTCCTGATTGGCTTCTTCCCTATTGCTGAAGCTCTTGGATTGGTTGCTGTTTTTTTCTTTTGATTTTATGTTAAAATTAATTTCTTCGATATATACCTGTTCTTAAAAAAACCCATGCAGTTTCTAACCTAGATCATAGGCTGTTGAGGTTCGTCAAGGTCTACAACTATTAATGCATTACGTGCTTGGATCAGCTAATGTAACGTGCATTTCCCATTTACATATATCTGTACACATAATACGTACAACGCCCAGTATATCAGAATATTGTTTTGAAGTATATAATGAGCTTACCTTGGCTTTCAGGGATAGGGTTGCTGACCTGAACATTGGGCTTCACTATGATGGAAACAGGAACCATGATGAAGCATCAAAAGCCTATAAAAAGGCTTTCAGCAAGTCAGAAATCGTTTTTGATGTAATTGAGGAACTAAGAGCGGAAGGGATTGAGTTCATGTATCGCCCTACGAGGGCGATGCACAACTCGCACTCTTGATAAAACAAGGCGTGATCGATGTAACCGTTTCCGATGATACCGATTTAATACCTTATGGATGCTAACGTGTAAGTCTCTACAACATTGGTTATATTCTCAAACGTGTTACTGCAAGTTTTAATTTTGTTCTTATTATTGTGATTGTTGACGTACCTTATTTTAGTGACATAGGTTATATTCTCGACCGATAAGGATGGGTTTGTTCTAAATTTCAACCGTGTGGTGTTGAACGACTATGAACAGGTTAAAGCCAAGCAACAACAACTAAATGAGAGTAAAGCATCTATTTCAGGGAAGAAGGAGAAATAAAGGGATTTAATAAATTAATCTCTCTGGATTGAATCCTGATCAGTTAATCCTCTTTTGTGTAATGAAAGGTTGTGACTACTTCGGGGGCATTGGTCTTGATGATGTCAACCTACGTAAAATAGTATTGCGCTGTGATTACCATAAGACAATGAGTGAACTAAAGGCTAAACAAATGGACAAATCAATAAATTATGAAAACCTAATACATGCTGCTTACATCACATATAAACACCATCTGGTGTTTGACCAAGACTTAGGAAAAGTGGTGAATCTAACTCTAACAGAAGAAGGCACGGATGTCCTTTTTAGGCCAATATCCTCACTAATTACTCTTTTGTCATACCTGTATCATTATATGTTTGCTTTTAATTCATTTTTTTAGTTTTTGCTTAACTTAAACAATACAGTAATGGAGGAGAAGATAGCTATAGGTATCGTCGATGGAAAGCTCAATCCAAAGAATCATCTACCGTATGAGGTGAGCGTGTATGTGTTTTTAGGTTTCGTGTATCATATATATATTGATGTGTGTTATCTCACACATTGTGAACTTTTGTATAGGCACCAAAGCAACTGCAACAGCATTTAATGGATGTAATGGCACTATCAAGTCTCACGGGTACATCAACAGTTCTGCTTTTTATCAAGAAGTTGGAAATAGTGATTTTTGTATGTGTTTGTTCGTTGCATAGAGTTTTGTATGAGTGAATTGTATTCAAAGAAGAAGAAAAGGATACGAGCTGAAAACATGTACTCAGCGAGTGGTAAGAAAAGGGTCTGAACCTGAGAGATTCAAGAATCATAGGGTTTCGAGCTGAGCTCTTTGCAAATTCAGACAAAGTGATGTCTGTTTATCAGGGAATGAGACTCTCGGGACACATGTCGCAACTCAAAAAGTGTAGAGAGAAACCTGGTCTGATCAAGTTTGTTTGTATTATAAGGACTAGGTTAGCTTCAAATGAAAATTTGAGGTTTGATAGCCTGATGTCTTATAGGAATCAGGGATGTTGAAGATCAGGCGGAGTATTAATATGGTTTAGAGCTTTGCAACATTAGGAATGTTGATGGTATGTGTTGGCCGACCTTTTAAATCAGGGAATGTAGTTGTGCATCAGGGAGTAGTAGAGATCGGTGGTTATGGTAGTTCTCGGGCTGAACTTTTGCAACTCAGAGTGTAGCAGTATTGAATCAGTGAGTTGAGGGTGGTCACGCAACTCTAGAATAACTGAAATCAAAACTTACTCTGAACCGGAGAGTAACTGACTCGAAATATGAGTCATTGAAAACCTAAGAATCTGAAGATTATAATGAAAATAGCAACATTTCGACCCTATTGAGTGATGCTTACAGGTACATTTTTTAAGGAATTTATACTCAAACTGATTATGGAATCTCACATAAGCTTTTACTGAATTTTCTATTAGCATCTTTTTTTTCTTTTCTATAATCTTCGTTTCCGGAAAAGCATGCCCATTGCAAGAGAAAACAATATTAATTGTGTTTCATTTCCCGCCATATCATGTGGTATCTTCATGTGAGTTTATTAAGTTTATATATAGTGCCTTTCCAGTTAACAGTTTCTTTCACAACCATGTCTATAGTGCGAACATTAGTTTGATTTTCACAATCATTTCAGATATCCTTTGGATGAAGCTGCAATTATGGACATATCTGTAATCAGAGTGCATTGCATTGTCATAAAGGAGAAACATACCGATTCACATTTCACTATGATCCTTATTTTTTATTTTCTGTGAAATTAAGTTTTATGCGTCTTTTTTTTAGGTTCACTTTGTAGCAACCGGGTTCCAATCCGGATGCCTAACCATGAGCAATGCAGTCGATAAATTTGCAAGTTTTAGTATAATTACTTGCTTAGATGCTTTGAACAGGGATTTTTGATTTTGAACAAGGATATTTGAGTTTCTCTTATGTAGATTAGTAGGAATTGAAGAATAATGAGATTGATTTAGGGCAATTATGATGACAACTTTTTGGCTCCCGTACACTTTTCTTAGTTTCTGCAAAACAAATATTGTAATGTATATTCTATGCATCCATTTTAAACTATTTGTAACTATGTCTACATAATTTGTAACTAGAGAAAGTACGAGAGGGTAAAGGCCGAGGGGAATTGAAGCCGCTTAGAGTGCTGGAGGTTTATAATCTATTTGTATTTAGTTTGTTTTTTGTTATGGACTTGTGAATATTGTTTGTTTATTATTCCAATCTATAAGCATGTATATTTTTTTTTTCATGAATCAAACTATTTAAAAGAATGAAAAAGGAGTTGAAGGTATCGGAAGATCGTGAGTCTGGAATGGAAGCTCCAAGAGAGTCTTCTGTGTCTAATGGAAAATGTGAAGAAACACCACATGATGAGCCGTGTGGCACCTCTGAATAACTAGAGAAAGTACCAGAGGGTAGAGGCCGAGGGAAATTGAAGCCGCCTAGAGTGCTGGAGGTTTCTTATCTATTTGCATTTAATTTGTTTTTTGCTATGGACTTGCGAATATTGTTGTTTATTATTCCAATCTATAAGCATAATATTTTTTTTCATGAATCAACGTAGGCTCTGTCAACTACTAGATTAAGAGCTATAAGATATGCTAGAGAAGTAGAAGGTTTAGTACAATTTGTGGCACTGGACAATGATAAAGGTTGGTCATTGGTATGTGTCGTTTTACACATACCTTTTATCTTATATAACGGACCAAAAAGACCGAAAACCGAGCCAAATATGCCAAATATATGTGTTTTTGTGTTTATGATTGTGCAGGTAAAGATACTTAAGAAAAGGACAAAAATCAAAGAGAAAACGGCAAAAACGGGCACGAGAATGGAAAAGAGGTCAAAAGCCGAGGCCGGGAAAGCTATTTTCAATGGAAGATCATATTTGAGCTTAAAAGTCAACAAGGGTCCTTGAAGATTCATCATTTGGCAAAATTAACCCTTGGAAGTATTTTGCACAATTGGCAAGAAAGGTCCCTCAAATTTCAGAATATACACTTTGGTCTTTGTGTTATTTGAACTACAAAACATAACCGGACCCCTTATTCCCCTTTAACCCAAAACAATATATTACCCAAATAAATAAACACACCCCGTTATCCTAAACCCACTACACCCTTTATAAACCCAAAGCCCAACAAACTTCCCACACTTATAATAACCCAACCCGGCCTGCTCACTCTACCCTCCTATACCCAACCCACCAAATTCATTAAACAATAAAAACATAAAAACCACCAGTCGCTATTTATCTCTTTCACCCCACTCCCCGTTTTACCCTGCACAGCCAAAATTACCCACCTTAAAAAGTTCTAGAAGCTTTCTGACATGGCAGGGATATGTATGACAACATATGGAATTAAACGTGGCAGCTGTGAGCATTCTCATTGGTCAATTGGACGTGGCACAAGATCCTAAGGCTGACAATTGATGAGATGACGACATACTTGATTAATGGCTGTGATTAGAGATCGTGAAGCTTCCACAGGAATCCTAAGAGCTCACCTCAGAAGTTATAAGTAGCACTCCTCAGTCACATATTCGACCCCATTAGGAGTTGGATAATTAGCTTAGGGTAGCTTTTAGATTATAGCTTGTGCTTTACTCTTTTTATTGTAATTCAATCTTAAACATTGTAATTTGTCAAGTTTCTATATAATTCAGTTTTTTTAACTTGTCTCATTTACTTTTAAGTTTTAGTAATTTTCTAATCTTAAGTTCGATTAAGCTCTCTTTAAAGTTTTCTCTTGTTTACATAAGCATCAGTCAAGCTCTTCAATAGCCTGACTGAGCTTATTCAGTTGGTAGATTCGGAACATCATTTAAGCCATAGAGGTAAGGTAAGTTCTCTTAAAATTGATATTCAGCTAGTTTATTACTGTTCAAATTGTTTATTTGTTGCTATTTCTTGTTTTCTTTTGCACATTATATCTTTGGTATGCTTAGAATGCTAGTTAGTAGTTTAGATATTAATAGTTTAAGTTTTCTATTAGAACCGTCCTTATTAGCTTATAAATGCTTAATTTGTGTTGCTTATTTGAACTGCTCATTCTAGGGAGAATTATGCTTATGTAGTGTTGTCTCATCTAGTTAAGCTTCTTTTATCATTAATATTGGTTTAAAACAGCTTTTGTAGGATTAATATGCATAACAGTCCACTTAAGGGGTGTTTGGCACACATAGGTATTTGAAGTTTTGGTAGCCATTAGCTTTTAATTCAGTTTGATAAGGCTTTAATTCAGTCAGTAGATCTTAAGTCAAATTTGCATCTCCATTAAGTTTATTAGCTTTTGTTTGGATTTCCTAAATTTCATGCATTATAACTAGTTTAGTAGCAGCCTAGGATTAGATTTAGGACTAGATCACTTTTAGTTAATATTGTTGCTTTTATTCCGTCCACTATATGATATAGAACTAGTGTAGTATCTGGTATTTAGGTGTCATTTGGTCAAAATCTTATTTCTCCCACTACATCATAATGTTCTAGCTGTCCTTAAGTTGATTTTTGTATTTAAATAGCTTTTAAGTTAGCTAAGGAATTTAGTATAATCAACAGTTTGGGGATTAGTAGCTTAAATCACCATAAGCTAGTGTAAACTGCCACAATTAGGGGTGTTTGGACCAGGTAGTATCTTGGGGTTCTACTGTTTGTTTGTTGTTTTCTTTGCATAAGTAATTCACTTTAGGCTTAGGTAACTTAGTTTTAGCATTAAATCAGTAAGTTAAAGGCAAGAAATCAAAATTCATCTAAAGTACCCAATTCGAGTTCATGTAATGTTCTGTGAGTCTGTGTCTTGGTAAGTTGATAGGATTAGGGTGCATCTAGGTTAGTTTAGTCACAAACAAGCTTAATATATCATTTATAGTGAGTCTTGATTGGTAGAAATCAGATTTAGTCAAACTTAGCTTGTAATTAAAAAAGTCATAGTAGGTTGAAAAGTGCCTAAGCTGATCTGATCTCAGGTCTTTTTAGGGGTTCAATTGGCCTTACAAATTAGGGCTTTTAGGTTTTTAGAGTAGTTTGCTAGTTAGTATTTCATTTGCCCCCTTTAGGTTTTACTTATCATCTTATTAAGTGCTTAAAAATTAAGCTAGAAAGTAAGGACTTAGGCCTAGTTTCTGTCCAAAAGTATCTACTGCCATAAGTGCTTATCAGCTTACTTAGTGTGCTTTTTCAGTTGATTTATGCTTATTAAAGTTGTTTAAGCCTGTTGTGTGAGTTTGGTGCATTTAAGTGCTTATTAGCTTAAAAATAAGGCCTTTTTCAAACTGCTTATTAGCCCAAACTGCTTATTAGGGTTAGTTTTTTAGGTAATCTTA
Source organism: Artemisia annua (assembly GCA_014162995.1). NCBI lineage: Eukaryota > Viridiplantae > Streptophyta > Magnoliopsida > Asterales > Asteraceae > Artemisia > Artemisia annua. The sequence continues at coordinate 92,939 of LBNU01034781.1, forward strand.
TTTTTCCTAGGTTTCTAATAATATTTTGGAATTCTATGAAAAATTTCATAATTTTCCTAAGTCATTTACTATTTATAATAATTAATTTAGTTTTAAAGTATTTTTAAATCCTTTTTAATTAATAAAAATTCATAAAAAATCCAAAAATATTTTTCAGTTTTAAAAGTATTATTAGGTTATTTTAGAATTCTAAAAATTAAATTTTTATTTTTCTAGATTTATTTTATATTAAATAGTATTTTAGTATAATTTAAGTAATTAAAAATAGTTTTTAATTAATAATAATTAAATAAAAAGTCAAAATAATATTTTTCTTTTTCCTACAATTTTATTTTGTCATTTAGAACGTAGAAAAATCATTTTCATCCCCGTAGGAGTAGTAATGCCTTAAATTCACTTTTTATTTTGCGCGTTTACGTTTATTTTAATTCGCGTTTTTAGTTTAATTTGTGTTTTAGATATCCCTGTGCCCCATTAATTGTTCTCGTTGCTTTATTGCTTGTTTTTATTCGTCATTTAAATATCATTAGTGTAGAACTCCTAATTCCCAATTATTTTCTTATTCACTACACGTTTTCACGATCACGAACCGACTACTCAATTCAACCTTCGTTAGGACTACGACCCGGGAAATACTTTCATGAGTGTTTCTTTGGAAATCAAAATATTACATCAAATCAAATGGCGCCGATGCCGGGGAAGGCTTGAGAACAGTGCGTCGATTTCGTTCGTTGTTTTCGTGTTTTGAAGATCCTTCCCCGTGAAGTTATCAGTTTTTTGTAAATATTTTCAAAATATAAAAACCAAAAATATTTTCCTTTCAAAATTTATTTTTCTTTCTTCATTTTTCAGATTTTCATTTTATAAAATCCAAAAATATTTTCTTTTTCAAATTGGTTTTCATTTTTGTTTTATGATTGTTTTGTTTTTTCCGACATAAAAATCCAAAAATATTCTTCTTATCCTCTTAAATGTTTAATTCTTCTTCTTTAATCCTCTAAACCGATAATTCTTTCTCTATCTCCTCTTATGTTTAATTCTTATGGATCCAATTTGTGTTAATTGTGGAGAACCGTTCTTTGAAGGTTCGTGTGTTTGGTGTACGTGTGAACAATGTGGTAGTGATATTCATGACGGCGTTTGTTGGTTTTGTAATTCTCCCACGTATGTTCAAAGGTCAATCCTTCAAAACGTTCCCGATTATTATCCAACACCACCACCACCTTCGTTCACTTGCTTTAATTGTGGAAATCCATCCGACGAAGGATTACCGTGTGGACAATGTTTTTGTAATCAATGTGGATACGCGAATTGTATATGTTACGTCCCGAGTGCTGAAATGGCTTACGCTTGTGATTCGAGTTTTGATAATTATCCTCAAACCAATTTCAATCTACTTTTTCAAAACTCTTATGAGCAAGTACCATATTACAATGGTGATTCATTCCAGAGTTCATCAAATTTTGAAAATTGTGGGGGATTGTTTGAAAATTCTTATTATGAACCTAATTTGTGTTACGATTCTTATAACCAACCCCCACAAAATCCCGCCAAGTTTCAAATTTCGGATGAAGTTATTGAGGAAATGAAATCCCGTAGTGAGATGTTACGGAAGTGGGCGGATAATCATGATACTCATACTCCCGAGCCTCGTGAGAAGTCTGTTGCAGAGTTACTTGCTGAAGAGAGAGCGTCTAATCCTTATAAATCTTTTATTTACTATGATTCCGACGACGATGATGAGAAAATTACGATCATTCTTAATCCTCACAAAGCTTCCCTTGTTTCTCCCGTAGAACCCGAGGACTCTCTAAAAATGGGGGACGAGCCTCTAAACACTATTCCGGCAACAGAATCGGACGTAATAAGTCTAGTGTTGAGAATCTTGTCCTAATCCCAAGTGAGTCCGGGGAAACTTCTAGCGGTGATGGCGCATTTGTTGAAGATAATTCCATGGAATCAAATTTGAATGATGATGATACGCTTCCGGTTGAGGATTTTCCGAACGAAAATATCGCTATTAATTCGAATCCTCCTTTTGAAACCGTTGATACGAATCTTTTACCGTTTGATGATAACGTTGAGAATGATGATGTTGAAAGTTATTACGATTCTTACAATGAGTATACCATGAATGATAACGACTCTTGTGGAGATATCGATGATGTTGAGGAATCGCGTTCCGATTATGAGTTCGAGGAGATAAAGGATTTTGACCTTGATGACGATGAGATTGAAGATGATTTACTTCGTGAAAAATTATCCAATATCTATCTTCTTATTTCAAAAATCGAAGCTTTAAAAAATCCGACTCCGTCTTCTGATCCAATGATTACCTCTTCATTTCCTATCCTCGATGTGGATAGTGACTTTTTACCCGAGCTTGAGATTTTTTGTTTTGAAGAGACGAGTAGTGGCAATCCCACTATTCATGCTGATTTCTCTCTTCCGGATTACGAGTGCTTTGATTTTGAGATCGACTCTTTACTTCTTTCCGATAATCCATCTCGTGACCCTCTTTTAAAGGAGGTCGATCTATTTCTTGCTACGGTTAACTCGATACCACCGGGTATTGAGAATGACGAGAATGACGTCCAAAGAAACGTGCTTAATGAAGAAATTCATAATGATGATTTGATTTCCGATACCGACTCATTTCTCTTTGATTTTCCGTCTTCTCGTCCGCCCGCAAAACCACCCGATGTTGATTTTGAATCCGATATGGATGACGTTATTTTTGGAGCGGTGGACGAGATTTATGAACAAGATGTTCCGGTGCTTGATATTTTACCCACCCAACCCACCCGTGATTCAGAATTGGACTTTGCTTTCGTCATCCGTGTGTTTCACCCATTCTATAATTATCCCATCATTTCTTCACTTTTCCACTCCACCGGGAGTGAGGATACCGTCTTTGACCCCGGCATCTCCGTTTTTCGTGCCGGGTGTCCGTTCCATTTGCTCCCCCAAGATTAAGTAAATTCGGGGCGAGTCTAAGCTATACGACTCGATAATAAACAAGCGCTTCGTGGGAGGCACCCCATGCTTATCCTTTCTATCTTCTTTCTATTTTCTTTACTAATAAGTGACGTGATGAGGGTGACCTCTTCCATTTCTCGTGTTTTGTGCTTGTTGTTGTTTATGTCCAGGATTTGCACGAATAATGAAGACTCTCGTGCTCGTTGTTTTGTCTTAACTCGAGTTTCATCATTCGTTTCTCATCCATAAATCCTAATCTTATCGACTAACGTTTATCTTTTGGCATACTTAATAAACGGCCTTAGATTATACGTAGGATTACCCTTACCTTTGAAACATTGAGGACAATGTTTACCTTTAGTCTGGGGGGGGGTGAATCTTCGATTCGATTGACCTGGCACTTTCACTTTTGTCGTTTACTCTCGCAACCCCGTTTTTCCTAAAAAATTGAAAAAATATGAAAATTTTGAAAAATTTCAAAGAAAAAATGATGAAAATGATGTGAAAAAGCACAAAAAAAATAATAATAATAAAGCACAAAAAAAAGTGAAAAAATTGAAAAAAGATGTGCAAAAATATAATAAGTGTTTTGACACCTTGTTGACTTTCCAGCTGGCGAGAGTAGGAATAAAATTTTGACTTGATCCGGGCGTGTTGAGCCCTAGCTTGTTCCCTTAACCAATGATGATCATAAAAGCTTTTGCTAGTCTTGTACAAAAGGAGCTACTCTTTTTTCGGCTCCCGTACTTGACTTTATATATACATNCAAAAAAAAGTGAAAAAATTGAAAAAAGATGTGCAAAAATATAATAAGTGTTTTGACACCTTGTTGACTTTCCAGCTGGCGAGAGTAGGAATAAAATTTTGACTTGATCCGGGCGTGTTGAGCCCTAGCTTGTTCCCTTAACCAATGATGATCATAAAAGCTTTTGCTAGTCTTGTACAAAAGGAGCTACTCTTTTTTCGGCTCCCGTACTTGACTTTATATATACATGGCTTGATTATCGGCTAAGCATCCGCGGATTTCATTATTTGAGATTTTTAAAATGCGGAGAACGAGAGATGATAGAGTTTATTTAGAAGTTAGATGCTAAGCATGGAGTTGTTGGTTCTCTTTATAGCTCATCGAAGGTACTTGTGGCTTTTTGCTCCCACAAAATTGTTTCACCCCATATATTATGTTAAGAATAATTAAAGATGTTAGGTTTTGGCGAAACTTAGTTTTTGGTTCTTGTCGAAAGGATCCTTGCTTATGAAAGTTGGGTACACATCAAGGTACTGCCAGTGTTACGGTGTAATAGACTATTGCATCTTGCCGGTTCGCAGCCGATGTTGTGATTGTTATAAAAGCCGTAGGACTTGGGATTTGGCAAAGCTAATAATGAATGAATAATGTATAATAATAATCTAAAGCCATAAAAGTTTTCTACATCTTGCCGGTTCGCAGCCGATGTTGTAGACTTCAAAAAGGCAGAGGAAAATTCCAAGGTCATAATAGACTATTACATCTTGCCGGCTCGCAACAGATGTTGTAATTGTTATAAAAGGCCGAGGACTAATACGTTAAAGTGCTTAATAATGTTTAATAATGCCAAATCTCGACTCCGGGGGGGTCCTAATAAAAGCTTCTGTCTCTGGACTCGTAGATGAGTTGTTTCGGTCGCCAATAAAAGGGATACTCCTCAAAATCGTGTTAAATCAGAGACCTTGATGTGGACCTCATTTTTGTATGCAACGGTTCTCAAGAGAAGAATTAGAAACTACTTAGCGTTTAAACTTGATATCTTTATCGGAATAAAAGTATCGAAACAAGAAAATATGAAGAAATTCATTTCTCACAAAAATAAAATAAGTAGATACAAAAATAAGATATGGGAGCGAGAGGTTATTACACAAGTAACTTCCATGAGTAGCGTTAGCATCTAACTTGTAAGTCGGCTGTGATCTCGTTTTTAAGCTTAGTTTGGGGGCTTGTGAAAAATCAGGGACGATTAATTTTATCCGTATGGTCACTTCTCCATGAGTCGTGTTCCTACTTTTTGACCCTAAACATTATTGCATAATAATGAAAGTCAACATACCGTCACAAGAATAAAGTGAAAAATACAAAATTAAGTAGTGTAAAGTTAGTACGTGTAATAAAATGGATAAACGGGGCGTTTTAGGGAGTAAATGATTTTGAAATCTCTTTTGAACGTTCTTGCTACTTTTCAAAGTTAGTAAAAAGAGTTTCTAAATTATTTATCTCAAAAGCGTGACGTGATTACATTACGTGAGGACACGACAATACCTTAGTCTAGGGGATTTTGGTATGTGTCATTTTATACATACCTTTTATCTTATATAACGGAACAAAAAGACCGAAAACCGAGCCAAATATGCCAAATATATGTGTTTTTGTGTTTATGATTGTGCAGGTAAGGATACTTAAGAAAAGGACAAAAATCAAAGAGAAAACGGCAAAAACGGGCACGAGAATGGAAAAGAGGTCAAAAGCCGAGGCCGGGAAAGGTATTTTCAATGGAAGATCATATTTGAGCTTAAAAGTCAACAAGGGTCCTTGAAGATTCATCTTTTGGCAAAATTAACCCTTGGAAGTATTTTGCACAATTGGCAAGAAAGGTCCCTCAAATTTCAAAATATACACTTTGGTCCTTGTGTTATTTGAACTACAAAACATAACCGGACCCCTTATTCCCCTTTAACCCAAAACAATATATTACCCAAATAAATAAACACACCCCGTTATCCTAAACCCACTACACCCTTTATAAACCCAAAGCCCAACAAACTTCCCACACTTATAATAACCCAACCCGGCCTGCTCACTCTACCCTCCTATACCCAACCCACCAAATTCATTAAACAATAAAAACATAAAAACCACCAGTCGCTATTTATCTCTTTCACCCCACTCCCCGTTTTACCCTGCACAGCCAAAATTACCCACCTTAAAAAGTTCTAGAAGCTTTCTGACATGGCAGGGATATGTATGACAACATATGGAATTAAACGTGGCAGCTGTGAGCATTCTCATTGGTCAATTGGACGTGGCACAAGATCCTAAGGCTGACAATTGATGAGATGACGACATACTTGATTAATGGTTGTGATTAGAGATCGTGAAGCTTCCATAGGAATCCTAAGAGCTCACCTCAGAAGCTATAAGTAGCACTCCTCAGTCACATATTCGACCCCATTAGGAGTAGGATAATTAGCTTAGGGTAGCTTTTAGATTATAGCTTGTGCTTTACTGTTTTTATTGTAATTCAATCTTAAACATTGTAATTTGTCAAGTTTCTATATAATTCAGTTTTTTTACTTGTCTCATTTACTTTTAAGTTTTAGTAATTTTCTAATCTTAAGTTCGATTAAGCTCTCTTTAAATTTTTCTCTTGTTTAGATAAGCATCAGTCAAGCTCTTCAATAGCCTGACTGAACTTATTCAGTTGGTAGATTCGGAACATCATTTAAGCCATAGAGGTAAGGTAAGTTCTCTTAAAATTGATATTCAGCTAGTTTATTACTATTCAAATTGTTTATTTGTTGCTATTTCTTGTTTTCATTTGCTCATTATATCTTTGGTATGCTTAGAATGCTAGTTAGTAGTTTAGATATTAATAGTTTAAGTTTTCTATTAGAACCGTCCTTATTAGCTTATATATGCTTAATTTGTGTTGCTTATTTGAACTGCTCATTCTAGGGAGAATTATGCTTATGTAGTGTTGTCTCATCTAGTTAAGCTTCTTTTATCATTAATATTGGTTTAAAACAGCTTTTGTAGGATTAATATGCATAACAGTCCACTTAAGGGGTGTTTGGCACACATAGGTATTTGAAGTTTTGGTAGCCATTAGCTTTTAATTCAGTTTGATAAGGCTTTAATTCAGTCCATTCAGTAGATCTTAAGTCAAATTTGCATCTCCATTAAGTTTATTAGCTTTTGTTTAGATTTCCTAAATTTCATGCATTATAACTAGTTTAGTAGCAGCCTAGGATTAGATTTAGGACTAGATCACTTTTAGTTAGTATTGTTGCTTTTATTCAGTCCACTATATGATATAGAACTAGTGTAGTATCTGGTATTTAGGTGTCATTTGGTCAAAATCTTATTTCTCCCACTACATCATAGTGTTCTAGCTGTCCTTAAGTTGATTTTAGTATTTAAATAGCTTTTCAGTTAGCTAAGGAATTTAGTATAATCAACAGTTTGGGGATTAGTAGCTTAAATCACCATAAGCTAGTGTAAACTGCGACAATTAGGGGTGTTTGGACCAGGTAGTATCTTGGGGTTCTACTGTTTGTTTGTTGTTTTCTTTGCATAAGTAGTCATTTACTATTTATAATAATTAATTTAGTTTTAAAGCATTTTTAAATCCTTTTTAATTAATAAAAATTCATAAAAAATCCAAAAATATTTTTCAGTTTTAAAAGTATTATTAGGTTATTTTAGAATTTTAAAAATTAAATTTTTATTTTTTTAGCTTTATTTTATATTAAATAGTATTTTAGTATAATTTAAGTAATTAAAAATAGTTTTTAATTAATAATAATTAAATAAAAAGTCAAAATAATATTTTTCTTTTTCCTACAATTTTATTTTGTCATTTAGAACGTAGAAAAATCATTTTCATCCCCATAGGAGTAGTAATGCCTTAAATTCACTTTTTATTTTGCGCGTTTACGTTTATTTTAATTCTCGTTTTTAGTTTAATTTGTGTTTTAGATATCCCTATGCCCCATTAATTGTTCTCGTAGCTTTATTGCTTGTTTTTATTCATCATTTAAATATCATTAGTGTAGAACTCCTAATTCCCAATTATTTTCCTATTCAGTACACGTTTTCACGATCACGAACCGACTACTCAATTCAACCTTCGTTGGGACTACGACCCGGGAAATACTTTCACGAGTGTTTCTTTGGAAATCAAAATATTACATCAAATCAGTCATGGAATATATTTGTAATTTGTAGGCGACACAATTCTACATGAGTACTTGGTGTATTGATGTACGGGTTGATATTTATTGTGATGCTGAATAATCTGTATCAAATAATTAGTTGCACAAATAGTGTTTGGATGTGCTTTCACTGTTTGGAGTTGTAACAATCGGATATTTGAGTATTTGACAAGTTATGATTATTTAAAAAAACTTATAGAAGCTATTGTGGAAAAGGGATAGATTTTATGTAATAGAAATAAAAGTCTTAAAGTAACTTAGTTTATGTATGGAAAATTAGATGGAGTGAAATTGATAATATAACACCTATATAATATGAAGTTGAGTCTCTTTACGAAAAAATTAGAACTGTTTACTGTAGTTTGTAGTTGTTGCATCATAATACTGAACAAATATCTTGGTTAAAGTAGTCGTGTGCTCTTAACGTATATCTGTCTAGGCTTACTGTAGTTTGTGTGTGTGTGTGTGTATCATCTATGGAAGCGTGCAGGAGAAACATTAAATTCAATGGTTCAGTTGCAAGTGCAAAGGTGGAATCAAACCTTATTGATGCTCGAATATATGACTTATATATGCTTACAGCTTACTCATCCAAAGGAATTTGATATGGTATGATATACAATATCATAAGTTTCTACCGAATGACACATGACTTTTTATCTTGGGTAGTAAGTACCCTATCAAAAATCAACTTGTAATCTATTGGCTCTAACCAAAATATTATGTTCTTGAGGTTGATCTTGATCCTTATGGCCCACCATCTGTGTTCCTGGACTCTGCGGTTTAGTCGGTCGCTGATGGAGGGATGTTGATGTGTACAACAACAAACATGGCTGTGTTATGTGGAGACAATGGGGAAGTCTGCTATTCCAAGTAAATTTCTATATTTTATTGCTTTATGAGTTTCTGATTAACAAAAGGTGGCGACATGGGTGGGTCAGGTAAAGGTCAAAACGAGTTTTGTATATAGGTTGGGATGGGTTGGATTGGCACACACACATTCTTATTCTTAGTAGTAAAGAGTTAATGTGTCAAAGTTTGAGTACAAAACTATGTCATGACACTAATAAGTTTGAGTTCACCAATTTTAATTTGTCTAGGATCTAATCTTACTTGTCACATAAATGGTATATTTACATCCTTGAATATCATATTTGTAACTGAATTATGAATTTAAATTAGATAAACTATGGAACGGCTATGGATACTGTCGAAGCAATACCATAACAAATACTTACTGCATACATATATATTAATTAATAATTAAAGTCAAACATGTTTACATCAAAAGATGTATCATTCTATCACGTTACCTCAACATTGTTTGATTCTGGTTTGGATGTTGATATTTGCGGTATGACTTCTTGCGTTTCAGTTTCGGCTGCTGGTATGCTGAGACTTGAGGAGGCGGTTTCTGGTGTTGGAGCTGCATTTATTTTAACTAACGAGTCTGTTTCTAGGCTGAAACATGCGATGGATGGGCTGAAACATGCGATGGATGTTTTTGCAAATGCTCGAAGTATTGAACATGAGATACTTGTGATTGTTTTAGGTGCAGACTGATCTTTTGGATGAAGAGAAAGAAAATGCTGAGGAAGATTTAGTCAGTAAGTAGTTTCGTCACTTAAACTTATCGTTTCTTAGGACGTATTTTACATTTGGATTAATGATGATGTTTTTGGCTTTTACCCCACTTCTGCAATGTACTGCAATGCAGGATCATGTTTGGATTTCTTTTCATGGCTATACACTGGCAAGCCCTGGTCCACTCAAGACTGCGCCCACCATTTACCTCATGACATTAACACACATAATTGTAGACGTTCTCCGCTTATGCAACGTGTACATCGACTCACATGTCCAGGTCCCTTTCCACTTTCTCTTAACCCATTTCCACTTTTTCAACTATTTAAATTGATGCAAAAAAACACAAATAGGCTGGCCTTATCTTCTCTGACGTGATTTACAACTACTTTTCACCATCAAACTGATTGATTGACACCATATACATTTTTTTCCCTTCGTAGTTAGTCTGTACTTAGCTAGAGATTGATTTCAAAGCTAAAGATTTGATTTCAGCTTGGTACACCTGAACAAAAAATAATAAGAAAACATGCAGAGTTTTACCACATGGTGATTGAGGAAAAATAGACCTGCTTGGCATTCTCTAGACCTTTCAGCAGACTTTTGGTTCTTAGTCAATTTTCTTTGCCTTTGTGTTAGGAATACGTTTTTCATATAGAAGACTCGGTCACCCCGAGTAATGCTTAGCATTATGTAGCTCGTAGTAGTTATCATATTAGTTAGTACGTAGTTTAGTATTAGTTAGTATTTGTGGAGTCGGGTCGGGTCTTTACCTACTGTCAGCTCGATCCACAGCCTAGTAGAGGCACTTAGTATCTTGTAAGTATAAATACCCCTCACCTAGCAAGGGTGAGGGTGGGAGCTTTCATTACAATCTAATACATATCAAGTTTTCTCTCTTTCTCTCTCTAGAAAGTTTCCCATCTTTCTCTTCCTCTCTCTAAAACCAACGAACCAAACCACCCTTAGTAATCATGTTTGGGACTTAATGTGTATCCTACAATTGGTATCAAGAGCCAAGGTTTCATCTTAGGGCCTTGAATATTTGGATTTGGTGTGGTTTTCTTTGGTTTTTGCTGGTTAGTTTAGTTTACTAGGAAAACATCTTGGTTTGATCTTATTTGTGTTACATGAAGTGTTTTGGGTGTACTTTAGTGATTAGTGGTGTTATATTTACGTAGTTCTTCAGTTGGATAGGCTTTATCTTTCGTTAGTTTGAAGATTTGAAGGTGTTTGTGGCGTTTTTCTTGCTAGTGATTACCTCCACGTTTGGTGTTCTTCGTAGCGATTAGCTCTGCCTAAGTAGCGTTTAACTCTAGCGATTAGTGGGCTTTGCTATTTTTGGACAACTGGACAAAATCGCTAGATAGCGACTGGTTTGGATTTTTGTGATAGCGATTAGTACGCGGTGTCTTTTTGTGGTTAGCGATTAACTAAATTCAGCGATTAGCTTTTTAGCGATTTGCTGTCTTTAGCGATTATCTCATCTAGCGATTAGCACTTAGCAGCGATTGACTCTTGACCAGCGATTACCTAAATCCAGCGATTAGCTTTTTAGCGATTTGCTATTTTTAGCGATTATCTCATCCAGCGATTAGCTTTTTAGCGATTGGCTGTGTGTAGCGATTATCTCTATTTTTTTAGCGATTATCTCTATTGGTCAGTGATTAGCTCCAGTATTTTGGTGGTGTTTAGCGATTAACTCAGCTTGAGATTCTAGTGGTTTGTTAATTACTTGTGTTTTGTGAATTGTTGTAACTTAAGTCGTTCGATTAATCTGAGTGTGATTTGACGTTGTGAGTTAATTCTTACGGCTTGACTTATTACAATCGGATATATTGTTACTTGACTTGTCGCGACTTGACACTTAGCACAAATTGTGACACATCTAAGTTCTCATTCTAAGTCTATTTCGCATATAACGTCTTTCGGTTTCTTCTGTTGACTTTAGTAAAATCCCGGGAAAGAATCGAGTTCTCGGTTTAAGTCACAAGAATTGTAAAATCCCGTTTAAGACTACATCATGACAACTACGGCTTCAACTGATGACATTTAAGCTGCTGGGTCCGATACCCGACCACCTATGCTCGATAGAACTGATTATGAATCATGGTCTCAACGAATTCGACTTTACTGTCAAGGGAAGGAGAATGGGGAAAACATTCTGAAATCAATTGATGAAGGACCGTTTCAAATGGGCACCACTAGAGATGTTATCTCCACCAGTGAAGATGGTACAGTCACCCTGGGAATTGACAGACCACGCACTTACCATGATCTTAATGAAGCTGAAAAGAAGCGCTCTGATGCAGATATTCGAGCCTCCAACATTGTGATACAAGGGTTACCCAAGGATATGTACAAGCTCATTAACTTCAACACAGAAGCCAAAGCTGTTTGGGATAATGTCAAAATGCTGCTAGCTGGTTCGGAACTTACCAAAGAAGATCGTGAGTCTCAGTTGTATGATGAGTTTGAGCACTTCAAGATGAACCCCGGTGAAAACATTACAGACTACTATGTCAGATTCCATAAGCTTGTTAATGACATGAAGATGATCAGAATGACAATGCCTAATATCCAACTCAACTCAAAGTTTGTTAACAACATGTCACCAGAATAGGATCGATTCGTCACAGCTGTGAAGCTCAACAAAGGACTCAGAACCACCAACTATGAATAGCTCTATGCTTACTTGCAACAACATGAGAAGCATGCAATGTATGACCGTCAGTTGAGAGAGAAGTTCAATCCTACGACAAATGACCCCTTTGCACTCATCTCAAGTGTTCATGCACTCAACCATAACCCCCTTGATCAAATCAGTCACCCATCTACACAAGCAACTCATAATCATTCACCTGTTGGTCAGTCATTCGCTCAATCAGCAACAAGCATCACATCAACTCAACCTGATTCAGGGTATTCTTACACTGATATGAAGATTGACAATCTCACCAACCAAGTGTCATTTCTTGTTCAACAATTCAAAGCAACACTACCTCAAACCAACAACCAACTTAGAACCTCATCTAACCCTCGTAACATGGCTGTGGTGGAAGATGGACGCGTTGTCGTTCAAGGAAGTCAAAATGTCAACCAAAGGAATGGAGTCCAGGGTTATGCTCAGAATAGAATGGGGAATGCTAATCAGGGACAAGGAAGACAACCCAAATGTTATAACTGTGGTGGGTTAGGTCACATTGCAAGGAACTGCACTCAACCAAAGCATCCTCAGAACTCTGACTACTTCAAGGATAAGATGTTACTGATGCAAGCACAAGAGAATGGAGTACCATTGGATGAGGAGCAGCTGCTGTTTCTTGCAAGAGATGAAAGGAACACATTTGATGCTGATGTGGATGATCAACCAGTTCAAGACTTAGCTCTCAACGATCCAAACATCTTCCAGGCCGAAGATTGTGATGCTTTTGATTCTGACGTTGATGATGAACCCACTGCACAGACCATCTTCCTGGCCAATCTATCATCTGCAGTCACATCACCGCAACAATCTGGTTCCCCCTACTCATCAATCATATCTGAGGTACTAAAGTTGTATGAAACATATGAAAAGTGTGATGAACCGAAGATTCTCAATGAAATACATCAAACTAATGTTGTCACACCAGATGATGTTGAATTGGAAATCAATAATGTTACCCCAATACAACAACATGTGGATCACAACAAAGAATCTGATGTACCTTGTCGAGCATCTTCTGTTGTTTGTGATGATAATGTGATGCCAAAGGATTCATGACAAAATGAAACAAACAAACGTTGTGGAATCAAATACTGTTGATATGGGAAATAGCAATGTTATCCAATATGAACAATATGTAAGACACAACGTCGAGTCTGTTGTACCAAGTGATGAATCCTCTGTTGATAATAATGTGTGTGAATTGGATGAATACACTGCTGTTGTGCCTGATGATACCTTGATTACTAGAATTAATATTCTTAAAGATCAGGTGAATAATTATCAACAACGTGCAAGATTTGAGTTAACTGAACGTGAGCAGAAAATGGATTGGCAAATGTGTACATACATAACCGAAAGAAACTTAAAGGAAGAAGCTTTAAGAATGGAGATAAAATCTTTACAAAATCAAATTGATCAAACTGTTAAACAAAAACAGGAGATTCAGGAAAGTGTAACCGCACTAAAACTTGATTTTCAAAGTAAAGAAACTAAACTCTTAAAAGATTTTTCCAATCTTAAAGCGTTAAAGAACAAGCTTGAAAATAAGTTGTACACACAAGGTCAAACCATTCAAACTGCTCAAATGATGCATAAGCACATTAAGTTGCGAGATGAACATAGCAATAAGGATTTAGGAGTGCCCAAAACTAATTTTCTTAGGAGCATTAGTGCCACTCAACCTGCCTTATATGATGCTAATGTGATGCTTATGCCTAATCATGCCCCCCCTGATGTGCCTAATACTGAGGAGATTGATGAGACAGAATCAGTCAATAGAGAAAGGTTAGAGAATAAAATGAAGGATCCCAAGTGCATTGAAAAACGTGTCAACATCAAACCTCATAATTACTATGAACAGAATCGATTGACCGTTTTTGTACCCCAAACTAAGTTAACACCGGAACAGATATTTTGGCCTTTAGACATTGAGAAAATGAAAGCTGAAAAACTTAAGGCCATAACTCCTCAAAGGTTTGCTACCCCAACGGTGTATCCTCCCAATACACCGATGCACCTAGTTCAGTTAGCTCTTCCCACACAATGTAAAACTCTTATTAGCATCTACGTTCTTTGTCAAATGTTCAATGATTTTGATAAAACATGTAAAAAGAGAATTACACCAACGGGAATTACTGAGGGTGAAAGGGGTTTTGAATTAACAAAAGAGTGTTACTTAACTGAAGTCATTCCATTTTTTAAACTTATCAAAGAACATTTTGAGGGCATGCAAATGTCCCTTGAATCTGAAGTAAAAGAAATGAAAGATGTGTTTAAAAATTTGGAACATGAGGGAAAACAAACTGCTATAGACCTTCAACATAGTGAAATTGCGAGGAAGAATGCTCTTATCATGAATGATGCTTTGATTGCTAAATGCATTGCACAAGATGTGTTTTATACTGCTACTGATTCTTCATTAATTGCGTGTCACTTTCATGAAATGTCTAGTGCTTTAAATGTTTTCCAGAATCGTGTTGTTGAGCTTGAGGGGGAGAATTTAAAATTGCAAGAAAAAATTCAAAACGATGATCATGATAACATGGTCAGGCATTTTTCGAAACTAGAAGTTGATAATCTTAATCGATCTGCAATTAAAATATCAACATTTAGAAGAAAGGATTAAAAGTACAAATGCCAAGACATCCTCGGATGTTCCTGAATTTGATGTATATTTTGAATTAGCCAAACGGGATGAAAAAATTCAAGCTCACACTAACACGATTCAAAAATTGAGGGCCCAAATTGCCCAACTGAAGTCTAACAAGAGTGATGTGATTGAATCCCAAAAACCGCCGTCGACAGATTCTCAGACTTTTCAATTTCAAAACATCATCAACCATCTCAAACATGAAAATGATTGTCTTCAAGCTGAAAATTCAACGGTCAAACAACATTACAAAGAGTTATATGATTCGATCAAGATCACTCGTGTCAAAACCGATGTAAAAATAAATTTTTTGTTAGTGGAAATTGAGAATCTAAAGACTCAGGTGAAAGGGAAAATGCCTGATATGGCATGTGATAATGTTTTCTCCAAGGTCTGTAAATGAAAAATTATGCATGTGATGTCATGAACATTCCGCTTCCCCTTAGTAATAATGATTTAGTCCACAGTGATTATCTTAGACATCTTAAGGATTGCCTTGACATGCTTTGTGAGACCATTGAAGAGAGTAGAATGATGAGACCTGCTGATAACACCATCTTAGATGCATGATTCCTCACCAATAGATCACATGAACTCTTAGAATATGCCATTGGTACATGTCCTAAAGGCCTTAGCTTGCGAGATAAGCTTAATGCTTTTTCCTCTAAGATTAAGAACAAGCATGTTACCTTTGATGTGCCCTTGACAACTTCTGAACATAACACACCACTTACTAGAAAACAAACACCAGTGCAACAATCTATTGTTCCTGTCATTAATTCTACAGGAGTAAACATTGACACTAAAGCTAGCGGGTCAAAGCCTAGTTGCAATACAAGGAATGATAGGACATCGCCGGCTAAAAGTTTTCAAGGGAAGAATGTAGAAGACCACATTAGGAACAATAAAACTGTCTTGAATGAAACGAATCGTGTTGATTCTAGTATTAGCTATAAGCGTACTGTCATTAATTCGAATTCTGATGCTCTTTGTAAGAATGTAATGACAGTTTAATTTCTGGTAATCATGATGCGTGTGTTGTGACATATTTGAAGTCTTCCTATGTATCCCTTGTTAAACGTGTTTGGAAAGCCACAGGAAAGCTATTTACCACTGTAGGATTTCAATGGAGACCCACTGGACGTAAGTTCACGTTAGGAAGTCAGTGGCCTGTAACTAAAATGACCAATCTTAAGTTTGCAAATGTTAAGGTATGGAAGGCAACTGGTAGGACTTTTCCTCTAGTGACACAAAGCGTTAACGATAGGTCCAGTGCACCCACTAGTAAAGATGTGCGTAATGATACCACTGAACCTTCCACTTCTGTCTCCATTGAATATGCTTGTGCTAACCAATTGGACCCCAATTGTGCTTGGGGATCCACGTTTTTCAGTTATCCATATTTGTCTGGTTTCAAATGCAGGTCGTACAAATCGTCCTTTGGTATTTGGACTCAGGCTGCTCAAAACATATGACTGGGGATCGCTCACGGCTCAGAAATTTCGTGAAAATGTTTATCGGGACTGTTAGATTCGTGAATGATCATTTTGGTGCCATTATGGGGTATGGTGACTATGTGTTTGGTGACAGTGTGATCTCTAGAGTATACTATGTGGAAGGGCTTGGGCACAATCTCTTTTCCGTTGGTCAGTTTTGTGACTCTGATCTTGAAGTAGCCTTTAGAAAACACACATGCTTCGTTAGAGAATTGGATGGGCATAAACTTTTGCAAGGTAGTCGTGGCACAAACCTCTACACCATCTCTATCGAAGATATGATGCGGTCATCACCTATCTACTTGTTATCTAAGGCCTCGAAGAACAAATCATGGTCGTGGCATCGTCGTCTGAACCATTTGAACTTCAGTACCATCAATGAGCTCACACGCAAAGATCTTGTTCGAGGCATGCCACGGCTGAAATTTGAAAAAGATCATCTTTGTTCAGCCTGTCAGCTGGGTAAAAGCAAGAAACACACTCACAAACCCAAACCAAGCAACACCATTATGGAAGTTCTTTACACCCTTCACATGGATCTGTGTGGACCAATGAGAATACAAAGCATCAATGGGAAGAGATATGTTCTAGTGGTCCTTGACGATTACTCTCGGTTTACATGGGTAAAGTTGTTAAGATCCAAAGATGAGACACCCGAGATCATCATTAAACTTATCAAGCAGCTGCAAGTTAGACTCAATAAAACTGTCAGATTCTTTCGCACAGACAATGGAACAGAGTTTGTCAACAAGCAACTTACTCAATTTTATGAAAATCTTGGCATAAGTCAACAAAAGAGTATTCCACGAACACCTCAACAAAATGGAGTCGTTGAAAGACGAAACCGTACCCTTGTAGAAGCTGCTCGAACCATGCTAATATTTTCCAACTCTCCAATGTTCCTCTGGGCGGAGGCAATTGCAACTGCTTGCTACACCCAAAACCGATCACTGATTCATCCTCTTCACAGCAAAACCCCCTATGAGCTGGTGCATGGAAGAAAACCTGATCTTTCGTTTCTACGTGTGTTTGGGGCATTATGTTACCCAACTAACGATAGTGAAGACTTGGGTAAGCTAAAGGCAAAAGCTGATATTGGGATCTTTATTGGTTATGCACCAGATTAAAAGGGTTACCGAATCTACAACAAAAGAACCCGACAAATCATGGAAACCATTCATGTCACGTTTGATGAGCTGACTGAGCATACGGGTCCAGGACACTCCAGTTCGGGACCCGCACCTAACCTTCTGACACCTGGACCGATTAGTTCAGGACTTGTACAGTCTTCCACTACTGCAGCTCCTTATGTACCCCCCACAAGTGAGGAACTGAAGAAGTTATTTGATCCAATGTTTGATGAATATTTTGAGTCACAGCAGATTATCGAGCCGGCACCACAAGCTATAGATCCTAATGTTGCTGCTGCAAATGCCTCTCAAGATACAAATGGTCCATCTGCCTCCATCTCCATTGATCAAGATGCTCCATCATCCAGTCATACTCAACTCACGTCAAACGATCAAACCTCGTCTGTACATCAAGGAACTGCCTCAGATAACTCTTTTGAAGTAAATCCCAGTGCTCAACCTGATGATGAGCCATTTGTCAACATATTTGCTCCTGAACCCTCCAATGAGGCTGCTTCTTCAGAGGATTCAAACACGGCCACTTCAGTTCACAATCATCAACATCATGAGCATTTCAGAAAATGGACAAATGATCACCCAATTGACAACATCATTGGAAATCCCTCACGACCGGTATCTACACGTAAACAACTTGCAACCGATGCCTTGTGGTGCTTTGTCAATTCCATACTATCCAAAGCTGAACCTAAGGATTTTAAAGATGCACTGACTAAAGAATCCTGGTTCACTGCAATGCAAGAAGAAATACATGAGTTTGATCGACTCGATGTATGGGAATTGGTGCCTCTTCCAGACTGAGCTATGATTATAGCTCTCAAGTGGATCTTCAAAGTAAAACTTGATGAGCGTGGTGATGTTCTAAAAAACAAGACTCGGCTAGTGGCCAAGGGATACTGACAAGAAGAAGGAATTGACTTTGAAGAATCCTTCGCACCCGTTTCTAGAATTGAAGCCATCAGGATTTTCCTTGCTAATGCGGCCAGTCAGAATATGGTTGTATATCAAATGGACGTCAAGACTGCATTCTTAAATGGCAACTTGAAGGAGGTAGTATATGTGAGTCAGCCTGAAGGCTTTGTGGACCCTGAACGTCCAAATCATGTCTATCGCTTGAAAAAGGCACCATATGGACTAAAGCAGGCTCCTAAAGCATGGTATGACACGTTATCCAAGTTTCTTCTAGCTAACAAGTTCACCAAGGGTGTTGTTGATCCTACACTGTTTACCAGAAGGTCGGGCAAACATCTGCTTCACGTTCAAATCTATGTAGATGACATTATCTTTGCTTCTTCTGAACCTATGGAATGTGATCGCTTTGCCAAAGAAATGAACTCAAAATTCCAAATATCTATGATGGGACAAATGTCATTCTTCTTGGGATTACAAGTATCTCAAAATCCCAATGGCATCTTTATCAATCAATCCAAGTACGCCACTGAAATCTTGAAGAAGTTTGGATTTGAATCAATCCAAGTACCTCACTGCTAGTAGGCCTGATCTTCTATTTGATGTGTGCATGTGCGCTCGGTATCAATCCAAGCCTACCAAAAAGCATTTGGAAGTGGTCAAAAGAGTCTTCAGGTATCTTCAAGGGACTATTCACATGGGTCTCTAGTACCCTAAAGACACTGCTATGGCCCTCACGGCCTATTCTGACGCAGATCATGCGGGGTGTCAAGATACTCGTCGAAGTACTTCAGGAGCTGCTCAATTTCTGGGAGACAAGCTAGTTAGTTGGTCATCAAGGAGACAACTGAGTACTTCCATCTCCTCCACAGAGGCTGAATACATAGCCATGTCATCATGTTGTGCTCAAATACTTGGATGAAGTCTCAACTATCAGATTATGGTTTCATTTATTACAACAAGATTCCGATGTACTGTGATAACAAAAGTGCCATTGCTCTCTGTTGCAACAACGTCCAGCACTCCAGATCAAAGCACATTGATATTTGACATCATTTCATCGATCAGGGAACAAGTTGAAAAGGAAATTGTGGAACTATACTTTGTGAGGACAGAATTTCAGCTGGCTGATATCTTTACAAAAGCACTTCCGAGAGAACGATTTCAATTCATTCTCTCGCGTCTTGGAATGAAGAGCATCACGCCAGAAACACTCAAAAGTCTTCAGGAGGAGAATGAGGAGTAATGGATTTGCTTCAGATATCCTTGTACATACTCAAAACCAAAAAGAAAAATACAAAAATATAAAACCTATAAAACCCATAAAAATCTGAAAAACCAAAAACACAAAAATATTTCATCTCTAGGCATGTCTTCTGTTTATCGATAACATTTAAGATTCTAGAAATGTCATTCAATAATGACACGGAATTTTAAATGAAGCTCGAGCAGAAGTTATAATAAATGATTAAAACATGTCATATCGGCTTGCTATTACTTCAGATAGCAACCCGTTCATATTTATGGGAAAACTCGTCACCAAAAAGACGGTTGTTCCTCCCACCGGGTGAAGTTCACTCGGGCAAGGATTACTTTATATCCATGTTTCTCCGAAATAATGTACGTTTTAGTGAATCATTTCTTGAACAAGAAGAGAAGTCTTCTTTCATCCCAAAATCTCTCTCATCTATGATTCTTCAAGAGAGTTTTTTGTGGTTTACAAGGTGGCTATTGGAATTAAGTTTTCACAAATACTTGCCGCTCAATGTAATGACTACAGCTCTTTAAATAGAAAACGGGTCATTAATTGAGGGGGAGCGTATTTGCTCAAAATTTCTGCACCTTTCTAAACTTTGTGCACCAGCAGCAGTGAATAAGTGTCTCAAAAAAAATCAGTACATGTTCAAATCTGTCCACATTTTCTCCTATGTTTTTAAACTCATTTAAATCAATTGGGATCACAAAATCTCAAATGATTTGAAATTTTTTGATTGGGGGAGAGAATGTGATTTAAATATGAAATCTGATTTAAAATGTGATGTTTTGGAATTATATATATGCTCTCCCATATGTGCCAAACTCTTTGATACAACAATGCACATATTGAGGGGGAGCAAGTGGCTAGTGGTGATTAATGGATTCAGCATCTCATATGAGCGTGACTCAGGCGTAACCAACGAATTGACGAAACAATAAAGTCATTCATCGAAAAGACTTGTCCTAGCCGGGCAATAATTTCAAGCTGGTCTAACCAGTGATGTAAGCGTGTCTCGAAGAGGACTTGTCTAAGTAGTGTGTACCGTTTCGAGAAACCTTTTTCACTTAAGCGTGTCTCGAATGGACCTTGTTCACTTAAGGTAGATCAATTCAAAAAGTGCAAGTCACCCCGATATGTGCAAATTTCTATCAAAAACATATGAGTACATGTTAAGGGGGAGCATTTGAAAATTATAAAACTCTCAAAGTGCTAGCAAAATGTGTTTCTTAATCATAAACACTTTGAGAGAGTTTTCAATGATTTGGTCAAACGGCAACATAGGATAGTCATGAAGTTATAAGGTGGCTAAGGTTACGAAAACCGTCCTATGATCCGCTAGAGCTGGAGGGATCTACCCAAGGACAATACCACATAGATAGTATTAGAAGGTCCTTAGGTATGATTATGAAAAAAAAGGAGATAAATGAGAAAGGAGAAAGAAGGGGTTGAAGAATTAAAAAGAAATGAAATGAGAAAGGGTGAAAAGAAACAGCCCTCCCATTATTCAACCTTAGGGCAGAAACCGGGTTCAATTCATATGCTACTGATTGTTACTAAGGTAACATCGATATTGAAGACAATACGTCATGGACCCAGTGACGCACTGCACTAAACCTTCTAACCACTCAAGTTCTCTCTAAAGAGCTTGTTTCATTCTCACGGGGAACCCTGCATAATCTATCGACCGCTCATTACGAGCTATGTTGATATTGAAACAGGAGACACCGCTCCAGTCTCCGACGACCAAATAATGTACTTATCGAGTCTAGAGCCACGAGATACATCTAAAGTTATCATAAGAACACTTGTTACTTCTACATTGGTGGTTCAACATTAAGGACACCAGCTTTAATATTATGAGTCCTACGTAGATCTTAGCAATCTGCCAAGAACACTTATGAGGGAATATACGTATGTAATTCCCAGTGATTGCGTGGAAATTCCTACCAGGGTCAACATCAAACAGCCCTGAAAGCAGGTCGCTTCGGTAATTCCTTGCGGATTACGCTTAGTGATCGTGGCAGTTTCAAAACGGTCTACAGTCGTGGGGTGATCTCCAGCAACTCACCCAATCGTNTATGTAATTCCCAGTGATTGCGTGGAAATTCCTACCAGGGTCAACATCAAACAGCCCTGAAAGCAGGTCGCTTCGGTAATTCCTTGCGGATTACGCTTAGTGATCGTGGCAGTTTCAAAACGGTCTACAGTCGTGGGGTGATCTCCAGCGACTCACCCAATCGTTGATCTACTCAGGTAGATCTTGTAAGCCCTCTCGGGTGTATCCGATTTAGGAACGGCCTTGGTACGGATTAGAAGGAGTCTTCACACTATGCTGTTGACGATCTCTAATTCCGAACCTGTAAGTACCGGACGTTTTATTGCTAACTGTCTTATGCAGGAACATTTGGCGGTTGTTGCTGACTGCAGAAAAGATGCTGAATCATCACCTCATGCTCAATCTTCAACATCAAATTCAAAGAAATCATGATCATAGAATGGGCTTCAACTATGCTTCTACAACTCTGATGGAGAAGATCATGATTTTGAAAAGTGTGAGCATGCCGACACAAAGATGTTCAAATCACATTGAGACATTTATGCTCAAAGATGACTTGAAGATACTCATTTGGATGATGAACTCAAAGTAATACCAAGATCATCCTTTACATTAAACAAGTCATCTAGAATCCGCTGCTGAAAGCACAAAGTTCATGACAATGAAGAATCAAAGACTACGAGCTACAAAGATATCAACGATGTTTTAGATGCTAGAATTCAATGTTTAATTTCCGAAGTGACCTCCCTTAGGGGGAGATTGTTAGGAATATGTTTTTCATATAGAAGACTCGGTCACCCCGAGTAGTGCTTAGCATTATGTAGCTCGTAGTAGTTATCATATTAGTTAGTACGTAGTTTAGTATTAATTAGTATTTGTGGAGTCGGGTCGGGTCTTTACCCACTGTCAGCTCGATCCACATCCTAGTAGAGGCACTTAGTATCTTGTAAGTATAAATACCCCTCACCTAGCAAGGGTGAGGGTGGGAGCTTTCATTACAATCTAATACATATCAAGTTTTCTCTCTTTCTCTCTCTAGAAAGTTTCCCATCTTTCTCTTCCTCTCTCTAAAACCAACGAACCAAATCACCCTTAGTAATCATGTTTGTGACTTAATGTGTATCCTACACTTTGTTAAAGGAATAGTAATAGCATAATAAACATCAAGTACAATTTCAGTTAATATGATTGAGTTTAGTAGACATGAGTCTACTTTTCACCTAATAACGGATCAACTAACCAAGTACTAGAAACACAATTCTATTCGACATGGCTGTCATTGTGGAAATTTACATTTTTTGGTGCTTATATATCCAAATATCTAAGCTTTGTGCCAATGGTATTTTTATTTCGTTATGCATATCCGGGTATTGTTATGTTTTTAACAACACTTTTTTTCTGACAACAATTCTATTCGACATGGCTGCCATTGTGGAAATTTACATTTTTTGGTGCTTATATATCCAAATATCTAAGCTTTGTGCCAATGGTATTTTTATTTCATTATGCATATCCGGGTATTGTTATGTTTTTAACAAAACTTTTTTTCTGACAACAAGATAAGTAATTAAAAATAAACTTACATCTTATATTTTGGTAATGAAGAACAATTTTTTTCTGAAAAGCTATCAAAACTTCAATAAGTTTCACATGGTCGTGGACCATTCGGATCATTAGTTTTTCATTAGAGAGTTCCGTTACCCATACATGTGATATGTTTCCTCCTTCAAATGATTCGGCTATCAAGATACATGAAGAGTGGTATTCTTATGGAACACTTACCTGGTATGTAATCGTAAATAGTAATTAACTGTTGTTGTTGTTTTGATTATTTTTTAATCAAATTGTATTTTGCTACAACATAACAATATTTGTGAGGGTTTATGAAGATAGGATGGATGTTTGAGAGCTGTAATTATCGGACCACAGGGGACCCCTTATCATAATGGTTTCTTCTCTTTTTTTATGTGTAATATCCCAATAGCCCATCAGTATGTCATCCTCAATCTCCATACATACCAAGTTTAATGAATACAATTAGGTTTAACTCATGGTTTACTGTTGGTGGTAAACTTGCATATGCAGGCCAAATAGTGTCACAAGTTGGGCAATTTTTCCAGAGGCCATTTTTCTCGGTGTAACAAGTTGGGCAATTTATCCAGATGCCATTTTTCTCCCATGGGAAACTTTATGTGGTTGTCTCTAGAGTCAAGGAAGGGATTGAAGATTCTTTGTTGTGATAAGGATAATAGTTACGCAAAATCAAAAACAAACATAATGTATAAAGAAATTTTATTTTGCATTTCAGTTTATATCATATTCTATGTTCTTACGAACAATTTTGAAACTTTTAATTGTTGAATTAAATTTAACGTTTATTTCTTTTTGTTATTAATGCATTCAATATAAAAATTGGTACATTCATATCTTATTTTTCGTTAACTCATTTATTTAAGCAATATTCTACGTACGAAAAAACACATCATAAGGTGAGCGGTATGCAATTTACAATTGATGATAATTTAAAAACTTATGTGTATTGATCCCTTGCACATTTGCAGGCTTCCTAAAGCAAAACACAAAGTTCAACAAAGAAAGCTACTTTACAAGGGCTTATATCTCCTAATATGGGGTGAAGCGGCTAACGTATGTTTTATGCCAGAGTGCCCGTGATACATCTTTCACAACGTAAGATATATATAAAAGGCTTGCTCGCCTATCGAATGGGCTATGCTTTGATACTTCCTTCTTGCGTACCACTTTGAAACTTTTTTTCTTTCATATTTGATAACCGTTTATTTTTTTTTATCGTTCTTAATGCATTCAATAAAAAAATGGTAACAAAAAAGCACTACATAACTACTATACATAAGTTATAACTTTAAAAGATAACCGATATCCGTACATGACTAAATTAAATTGCATGTAATATGAGTACTAAACAGACTTGCGCGGTGTGTCATTGAGATTAAACCTTTGATATAAATTTACATAAATTTACTTTGTGTTTTTTAATTGTTCTATAAATTTTTACTTTGTATTTTAATTGTTGTATAAATTTTGATGTTCATTTATTTTCATTGTTATGAATTTAATATAAAAACTGATACGTTTATATCTTAGAATGTTAATTACTGTTAGCTGATATCATAAAAAATATAATATAATAAGACTTTAATTTTGTAATTGTCCTTGTCATTTATGTTTCGACTATCATTTTTTATTTTCACAATGCCCACATAATATTAGAAATATATTTAATTACTATTCAATTTGTATGAATATATATATATATATATATATATATATATATATATATATATATATATATATA
>LBNU01034781.1:130095-140928 GCA_014162995.1 Artemisia annua
TGTTTCATATCGATACTATCTTGATCTTTATTCATTTACAACAAAACCAAACACGTCAATCTAAAACACATGAACTATTAATAAGTTAATCAGAAACAATAAATCAATATACTCAAAATTATCAAAAATATGAAAAATTTCATATCATTATATTACATTAAGTACAACAAAAGGTTATTATATAGCAAACAAACCTTAGACAAATAAATTTACATGAAGCGTCCATTTATTGAAGAGTTCTAAAATCGTGAATCAGGATCAAGAATATTTATTTTCCTCCGGTGAGCATATGTAATATAATATATATATATATATATTATAATATATAATATATAATATTATATATATATATAATATAATGTATAATTATATATATATATATTGTTTAGATGTAATTTAAGTATAGAATAATCTGATAAAGATAACTATAGCTTATTAAATTGGTATAATATATATATTTATATTTGGTAACATGTTTACGATAAAAATAATCATGGAACAATAATAAACCTAATTCAATTAAAATTAAAAAAAATTGATTTTTATTGATTTTGATTTAAAAAAAATGAAAATAGCCAAATACAAAATAATCAAAGAAAGAAAAAATTAATATGTTTCAAAATTTTACATCAAAAAATAAAGCCACGAAGAAACAATTTAATAAAATATGACATCCAATAACGATTTATCAATTAAATTTTGGTGATTTTCATCATCATATGTTAAATGAACATTTTCATATTCTAAATCATCCAAAAGTTCGTCTTCGCTGGACTCCTCTGGGTCATCAACTTCCAAAGATTTTTGATTTTTAGGGTTTCATTTTCTTGATGTAAACATATTTTAGTAATTATCTTTTTGTATATATATTTATGCTTAAAACTATACCATATTTTATAAAATATAATTAAATTCACAATGTTCACATTGGCAATTCACAATATTTAATTAGAAAATTGATTGGTTTACACCTTCATATTTGCTATAAATATGTTTATGTATATGTAGCAAGTATCATTATAAACATTTTTAGAAAAAGTAATTTGGAAGACACATATTAGTTGGGTATGTCAATTTCATCTGCAACACAATAAAGGTTTATAATTAAAAAATATAAAGGAAAAATATAAATAAATAAAGTTAAACAAAAACATAATCCATATATAAGTTTCATAGAACTTTGCATGAAATATAATAAGAGACAAATTAAAATAATTTAATCAAAAGCTAAATTCGTGTGTCTTCTCTTGATCATACGCTTTATGAATATTGAATGATTTTTTTTATTAGTGTACGTGGAATACAACAAATCATACCAACATCTACACCAGTCACGATCTTCGCTTCGATAACATTGACTCCCAATCTTAGCACTTATATGTAGGACACGTTCCTCTTTGTCTCTCCACCTATATTCTCTCTTCTTGTTTCCATACATAGTGTTATAGAAATTCATGGTACAACAGTTTTCTGGCTTTTTCATCTGGCTTATTTTTTTCCATCTACGCTATAAATTTGGTTTCATTAACGGAAGCTTTATCCATTGTGAAATCAATAATTTCAGTTGCATCAAATAGAACTGATTGTTGTCCTTGCTCATGAAATGGTAATCTCTCAACAGGGGGAAACCTGTAGTGTATGTCGAAACCATATATCTTCCATGATGCTTCACACGCTGAAAAATACCTATAGTCGTAGGAATCTTTAATCTCATCAACGTCTTCTTCCTCTGATGTCTAATATAGGACAAAATTTTAGATTCAACAACGGAAGTTGTTTTCACTAATAAAAGACATGAAAGAAATTATTGTATTAATAATCTATACAAATTATGTATTTATACAAATATATGTGCTGATTATGCCTGGATTTCAGATTTACAATTGATTGGATTGTCTATCAATGCTTGTACCTTATTAGTTGTTGCTTTTAATTTAGTAACTTTAATGGTGCTTTCATATCATTATATGAGACAACTTCATAAACGTCCATATTTTTAGATTATTAATATTACTGCACATCACATAGAAAACTATAACTTATAATATCAATAATACCTCGTGGTTGATATCTTGGATCTTTTACTTGATATCTAATGTAGGACAGCCTTTTAGATTCAACATCTGAAGTTGTTTTTCCTAAAAACAAACATAAAACAGATTATTATATCATATGCATCCATAAAATATTAGGGTAATAATTTATAAACAGGTTACCATCATTAATTATCTGTGGATCAAAAGATGCTGAAACCTATCCAAAACTCCTCTTTGTGGGTGGTTTAAACAATGTGATGTAATTAAAATTATGTAAACACAGTAAGATGATGTAGTCACACACTATTATTGTTTTAAAAAGATGGTATTGAACATATTACCTTTAGCATGGCCACCAACATTATAAACATCAAATTACTTTAATTAATGAACAATACATATAAACATATCAAACATCAAGCTACCTGATGAAGGTGTTTTAGAGGTTTTCAAATGCTGTGTGGTGTTTTTTACTCGATCATAAACTGCACTCAATGACAAAACGATTATTTACAATAACATGGAAACATTGTTTGAAAAATAAAACACCTTCTAAAGATATAGGCTTCAGCATCTTTTGATTCACAGATAATTAATGATGGTAACCTGTTTATAAATTATTTACCCTAATATTTTATGGATGCATATAATAAGATGATGTAACACACACTCTTATTGTTTTAAAAAGATGGTATTGAACATATCACCTTTAGCATGACCACCGACATTATAAACATCAATTTATTTTAATGAATGAACAATACATATAAACATATCATACAACAGGCTACCTGATGAAGGGGTTTTAGAGGTTTCCAACTGCTGCGTAGTGTTTTTTGCTCGATCATAAACTGCAATCAATGACAAAACGATTATTTACAACAACATGGAAACATTGTTTGAAAAATAAAACACCTTCTAAATATCTTGTTTATAAATTAAGCAACATAATATAAACAGTATGAATAACATATCAAAAAAAGTTAGCATAGATATTACTTGTTGGCTGTGTAATAACGTTCGAGAGCATTGTGATTATGATTTTCCAAAACATTGACAATATTTTTCAGCGTGTGAAGCATCATGGAAGATTTATGGTTTCGACATACACTACAGGTTTCCCCCTGTTGAGAGGTCACCATTTCATGACCGTTGGCTGTGTAATATCGTTCAAGACCTTATTCTCAGATCTTCCACATGGTGTATCACTTTCAAACATGGTTTTGTTGATATTTGCAGATTCAGTTTGGCGATGCATAACTGTTACATAATCATACATGTGTACGTAAATAAAATACCTTCTAAAGATCACGTTGCTTGGCCACTGTAAATTAATCAACATAATCAACATACACAAATGATTACATGAATAAAACAAAAAATGTATCATAAATCCTTGATGAGTTTTTGAGTTTTTTTCCATTTAAAAGCCTCATTAAATGTCGTCTTGGCTGCATGGTCTTAAAAGAATCTGCAACTTCTTTTAGTGTTTATAGATGAATAATCGATATGTGTATATACTGAAAAATTGGGTTATGAATATTGTGAATTGTGATAAACTAAATAACAAAATCAATTTTAAACTTATCCTATTATAAATCACAAAAAATATCACAAAATCATTTCTAAACTTATCATGATGTTATGAATTTAAAAAATAAAATAAAAAACTTATTAGATATATTTTAAACCTATTATCCTATTATGAAAAAAATTATATTTTTTGTATTTAGGTGAACCCCCTCTTTTTTCCATTGGATTTCACAATAAAATTCATCGTAACACTCATAATGATCCACTTTCGATTTTCAGCAATTTTTTACATACCTCTGTGTAAATAACCTAATATTGGTTGACAGTCAATAACATCTTCACCATTTAGAGTAACAATGAGTCGAAGAACAACATGCATTGATGGGTGATGAGGTCCCGTATTGACTATCATGAGGTCCTTTCTTGTAGCTGGTACAATTATAATAAAACTATGATCAGGGCTCGAGAATTACTTACAAAGATCATGTCCTTTGGAGAAGTCAAAACCAAACCATTAACAAATCATAACATATTGCATAAAAAAATCATCAACATCCGAATATTATGAGTTTTAAAGAGATTTACATGTAGTTTTAGAAAAAAGGCTGCAAAGAACATAATATATGCATAGACAATATCAAAAAAAACAGATTTGTCATTAGGGTTTTGAGAAGAAGGAAGCATACCTTTTATTTTACCATAAATCCTCACAACTCATCCTGCATGAAGATCATAGACAATAATACTGACATTAGGGTTTTGAGAAGAAGGAGAGGTACCTTTTTTCTTGCGTTTTTTGTGAGGTCGAGTTTTTTTTTAATATTTATAATTAACCGACTAAGATTTCAGGGATTAGGTTAAAGTTTATAATTATAAAACTATATTTAAGGAATGGATATATGCTATATAATTTATGGAGAAAAATACATTCCTTTTTTTTAANTTTTATTTTACCCTAAATCCTCACAACTCATCCTGCATGAAGATCATAGACAATAATACTGATATTAGGGTTTTGAGAAGGAGGAGACGTACCTTTTTTCTTGCGTTTTTTGTGAGGTCGAGTTTTTTTTTTAATATTTATAATTAACCGACTAAGATTTAAGGGATTAGGTTAAAGTTTATAATTATAAAATTATACTTAAGGAATGGATATATGCTATATAAA
Source organism: Artemisia annua (assembly GCA_014162995.1). Taxonomy (NCBI): domain Eukaryota; kingdom Viridiplantae; phylum Streptophyta; class Magnoliopsida; order Asterales; family Asteraceae; genus Artemisia; species Artemisia annua. The sequence continues at coordinate 134,833 of LBNU01034781.1, forward strand.
TTATGGAGATAAATACATTCCTTTTTTTTTTAAAATATTTATAATTAACCGACTGAGATCATAGGGATTAGGTTAAAGCTTATAATTATTAAACTATAATTAAGGAATGGATATAGGCTATATAATTTATGGAGATAAATACATTCCTTTTAAAACTAATTAAAATTGTCATTAATTGGTTGCGTAAGTTTATACATTTGGTTTGGCAAGATATAAACCAAAGAATCTGTTGGTCTAGTGGTAATCATGTTTCTGAGGACTAACAGAGCCAGGTTCGAATCCAAATTCATACATGATTTTATAGAATTAAATTTCAGAAATTTTAATAAATGAAAAACTGCCTACGTGGCATGCTTACATGGCATGCTGCTTAGGTGGCGTCCAGTGGCGTTGAGGTGGCGTTATGGTTGCATATGTGGCATTGATGACGTCGTGTACATCCTGTTATATATATGTTATATATGTATATATATATATATATATATATATGTGTATATATATATATATATATATATATATATATATATATATATATATAACAGGAGGCGTTACATGTAGATTAATCAAGAAAACGCCCTGTCATTGCCCAGTAATTCATTATCAGCCATGTCATCACATTGTCGCCATGTAAGCAATATTTTCATTTTTTTAATTAATTTCGAAAATAATTGTATTAGACGTGTGCACGAAATTCGGAGTTGCCACATAAGCAATGTTTAATCAACTGAAATTCGGATTTAATTCGTCCAAAAATTCATGAAGCTAGATTCGAACTTAGGGTGTTTGCAACCATTGTTGGGAACGCTTGAAGTGACGATCATTGTCAAGTCAATGTGTCTTATAATATAATCATGTAATAGCTCGTTAGAATGTTAAAAATATAGTCTACGTGATAGTAGAAGTATGCCGTCTAGTTTAGTCTTAGTATTTAGGCTAATGTTGATTTAGTGAAATATGTAAACACGGCACACTTCCTTATTCTCATCTTATGTAAGACTATATATAGTTGTATCCTCTCATTTGAGAGGGTGTTGGTTGAATGGAATGAGAAATTCTCTCTCATTTCCTCTCTAGTTCTTTCTCTCTCTAACAATATTATCTTTCTCTCTCTAGATCTTAAACTTGTGTGAAATAACATAAAAGTGTGATCCTAACAATTGGTATAATGAGCCCAGGTTATTATTATTGGTTGATTTGTGGTCGACTCTTGTCAAATGAAAAAAAAAAGAAAAAAAATGTTTTTTTAACTGTTATAAATGCCTCAACTCTTTTTATTATCCTTTTATTTTAACAGTTTTAAAATGGTTTTTATGGTCTGATAGATGTCGTCTGATAGTCCTGTGGTTAACCATATCAGATCTGGTATATCTGTAGTCAAAACAGTCAAAAAGGTGAAATCTTGTTCTTGTTTTTCTGGGTTACTTATGAAGATCTTCGAGTAAGGGATTAATCTGCGAGTAAGACCTGTACTTCATCGAGTAAGACTTAAGATCTTCGAGTTAGACAATAGGTTTCCGAGTAAGGAACGTCTAACTTGTCTCCGACTAAGGGAGTTCAATTGTTTCCGAGTATAAGAGAGACTATGTGCAATTTTTTTCAAAAATTTTCGAGTAAGGAAATAAGTATAATCCTTCGAGTAAGAAAACATTTTGGACTCTTCAAGTAAGGAATTAATTTGGTTTCTTTCGAGTAAGAACTAAAATGAAACCAGTTTGACCTCAGATTTGTTATCTTCTTCAGTCCATAACACTTAAAAAGAAACAAAAGCAGAAAAGAAGAATACAAGACCAGAAACACCATATCCTAAATCCATATTCAACAACAACAATCCAATAAAAAAATCGATTATCTATCCTAAATCCCATCAGCTCTACCTCACACTACCTCAACAACAACAATCAACTTCAAATAGGCTAAACCCATCCTCCATCTCATTCATCTACCAAGACTCGAACAAGAAAATAAATTAACAATTAAGATCTCAGATTTGTTTATCGTGCTACAATAGATTCGTAGACATCAAGAGTCAGACACATGATATAAAATTCATCACAGATCCATGTTTTGAAGCTTTGCCTCTTTCTTAATATTCGAAGTTAAAGAAAGACAAATAACAATTATCTTATTGTCTATCTTAGTTTCGTTGAATGAAACACAAAACAAAAACAAACACCTACCGTAGACCCTTCAAAGGATCTTGAAGTATTCAAAGGGCTTTCTTGATTAATCTTATGCTGATTATTAAAACAAAAGGTCATGGTACGGTTCTAATTGTATTTGTGATGTTTTAATCACTTGGTTTTTGTAACCAATTGATGATGGAGGATGAAGAGACGAGTACTTTGATCGGTTTTGAGTTATATAAGATAAGTACTTTGAATGCAAGAAAAGATGGAGGGGGCGGTGTGTTTGTGCTTCTTGTCGCGTGATTCTAACCCGCAAACGAGAGAAAAAGATGATGTATGTTTGTTTTGTGTTGATTGCGCTTGAAGAGAGAAAACAGAGAAAAGGGGGCGGATGGTTTAAGGTGTGAGTATGATTAGGGTTAACAAGTGAGTAAAATTAGGGAAGTGGTGGTTATATATGGGTGATGTTAAGGGTGTGTGTTGGACCGGACCTTTAGTGTACTGGACTTGGACTAGATGGGCTGCACAAAGAAAAATTATAACCGGGCCTATCTAAATTTCATCGTTAATTTGGGACGGGTATAATGTTTAACGAATATTTGTGCTTAACTTTTGATATGGCTAAAGATCGGGAATAAACCATTATCAAGATTCGTTTAAAACCGTCAAAAAAGGCTAGTTTTGGGTGTTTAACCGCAAGAAATGACTACGAAATTTATTCATTATTATTTATTTGAGGTTGAAGTTGAATTTCACGGGCGCGTGTACTTAGTATCTGAAGATATCGGGGTAGGTTGGATGAAGATTCTTCGAGATCCTTGTTCCAGCTTTTAACCTTTACAATGACGAAGACTTGGATATCTAGTTATTTTTGTGATTCTTCCTCTCTATTACCACAAATAACTATCACTTTAAGGAGTTACGTTGTAGTGCTCAGTGTCACACGTAGTTGTGGATAGTCAAGAGGTGATGTACATCTTATACTTGATGGTTGGTTGGTTGAAGAGTATAGAGTACTTAGGGATTCGATGGTGGACGAACTCTCTACGCCGCTCTTAGTCATACAAGAGTGCAAGTTTAAGTCACAAGTTTGGGTTATTTTACTTCAGTCTCAAGTTCGTCATATTGGGTTTTCTCCATCAGTAGTCACTACAAAGAGCCGACAGAATGATAATGGGGTTGGTAAAGAGTTAGCTGAGAGGAGTATAAAAGAGTAGAGATGTTTATCAGTAGTTGATTTGCACGGGCTATTTATCGTACTTCACACTTGTTAGGTTAATTGGACATATGGGGTTACGCTGCCTCCGATTTTCCATCGTTAACATAGTGTGTATGCTTCTGATTCCAAAGAAGGCATCGTGGGGGAAGATAGAGTGGGTGTTCTTGTGCTTTCGTTGACTTTTCTTGATTTCTTTGCAAAAACACTCATTTTCCACGAGGATCTGCAATCAGGGGGAAGAAATGTGCACATCAGGGATGCAGAACAGGTTCACATGATCGAGCTTACAACTTTATTACTACCGGAAAGACCTCCGCAGAGATGATCAGTGGTTCAGTTTTGTGATTTTGGTGTAATCGTTTCAACTCTCGCGGGTTGTGGAGTGTGAAGTAGCCTACATACGTGAGAAGATCTTACTGATTTCTTGCATGTTACCCCCGAACGGAGCTTCCGCGTTGAGTATAACCGTGATTAAGTAACTACTCAGATTTGTTTGGTGTGGTTTACTGTGTCATCTACGAATTCCGCTGCGTACTCAAAACTTCAAAAGATAGAAGACATGTTCACTACATCAAAGTTTCAAATCTGCTGAAGATGGTTGCCAGTTTGGGGGGAAGCTGATTCAGAAACTTCGCCAAAAAGAAGCGTATGAAGAAGCCGCTAAAGACATGCAGCATGAATTGGGGGGAAGTTAATCCATTTCATTCATATTACATCATTTTCCTACAAAGTGAAGAAAAAGTTCTCAAGTCGAGGTACAAGATGAAAACAAAGAGCGTCAACTGTAGTCATCCTCAGCACTTGAAGAGCCGATGAAGACCTTTCTTTATTTGTATTTGTACTTGTAGGAAATGTTGTAAGTAATCCCTTATGTCGCCCCATTGAGGGAAGATTGTTAGGAATCATCCTAACACGTAAATGGAACGACATATACGGGATTACATTAGTTATCCTATTTAGCCAAAACACAAGGACTAGTTATGTAATAGTGTGATAGTTTAGATTGTGTTTGGCTATAAATACCCTCCTAGACTTCACTAGGAGGGTGATGCTTAGTGTTTAGTCTTATCATTTTTATTATTCAATAAAAACACCTAGTTATCCCTTCTCTCTCTACTTTCTCTCTCTAACCATGGCAACTCTTTACTTTCATAATCCCCGACCTCCCGAATCACAATATCAACCATAAACACGATCCTAACAACCATAACAAACATATCCACCACTAGAGCAACACAATATTTATGATACAATTTGCAAGTCAAATATGATAAAGCGGTCCAACCAAATATTTTTTTTTCAATATTTAGGCCCATTATCAAAGACCTACGTATGGCTTTTTCTTTTTCTTTTTTCCTAAAAACCCTAATGGTAAAACCTTCAATCGTGAACTACACATCTTCATTAGGTTTTTCTTTATTCATGGTGAATTCCTAATCAGGTACACAAATCTTGGATCATTCCTTGCAAAATTCACCAACCAACCAGTTTTATGTTTTTTTTACATATCACGTACAGAAAAAGGTTTGTCTCTTTTCCTTCAAAACCCTAATGATGTAGTCTTTACCGGTTAGTCTGGTTGTATATGTTAGAATCAGGTTAGAATATTCACTGATGAATTCTCATGTAGCGACTATGATCTCAACTTGTGGACATGTCAAGAATCTTTCTGGATTTAATGAAGTACTCCACTGATCACATAAGCATGTATAAAAGAACATATGATTCCATATTCTAAAAGTATGCATCTTTCACAGCACCCCATTGCTCATTCAATATGGAAGACATGATTGATTAAAAGGTATTCTCTGTTCAGGTTTTCACAGATGTATGGGACATAACATGTCCTTCGAAGGCATTCTGATTCTGCAAAAGGTTATTTCTTTTATTTAGATTTTTCGCAATGGTTTATGTTTTCAGGTACAATACGTCCAGTTTTTTTTGTTTTTTTTTTGTTTTTTTTTAAAGGCTACATGGCAATTGACCTAAAATCCGTGTTCCATTGTGAATCACGACGTATGTTTTTATTGTATTTGTTAATTAACATGTTGGATAATTGTGTTATTACTGTTCTTTCACAGCACCCCATTGCTCATTCAATATGGAAGACATGATTGATTAAAAGGTATTCTCTGTTCAGGTTTTCACAGATGTATGGGACATAACATGTCCTTCGAAGGCATTCTGATTCTGCAAAAGGTTATTTCTTTTATTTAGATTTTTCACAATGGTTTATGTTTTTAGGTACAATACGTCCAGTTTTTTTTTCTTTTTCTTTTTTTTTTCTTTTTTTTAAGGCTACATGGCAATTGACCTAATCTCCGTGTTCCGTTTTGAATCACGACGTATGTTTTTATTGTATTTGTTAATTAACATGTTGGATAATTTTGTTATTAGTGTCCTAATGGTGCTGTAATTTTTGTTAGGGTTAAGGATTTGTATTTGATCGTTTTGATTTACACATATTGATTGTACAAATTAAGAATATTCAGTTATCTGTGTTAATTTATGACTTATGTTCTTTCAATTTATTAAACGGTTATAGAATATTGTTAGAATATATATATGTCTCTGGAAACAAGTTAATAGGCAGTATTTAGCAATGAGCTATTTGAAGCATTTAGCTTTTAACGTTTATAATATAATGTTACAGGAATTAGTGGTCGAGTTTATAGGGTTAAGAACATTAATATTTTTGAATTCGTGTGTCTAAGTTTGAAGATGTGTTGGAAAATTTAGTGCACTTGAAGG
>LBNU01034782.1:24002-44484 GCA_014162995.1 Artemisia annua
TACTTAGATTCTAGAACTTGCGTTAGTGACCATTCCGAGTCCACAAGTGAGACTACATTCGTGTAGATTAGGATTAACTACATGATAAGAGGCATTAGGATAACCCTTGTTTTAAACCTGTATTATAATTACATTGGCTACATTGGTCAAGTAATTCTCCCACACCTTTGCGATTTACCCATTTTTGGTACACGATACCCCTAGTACACCCCTCAGAGCCTATCCCTTTCGTTTCTGACTTTAAGCATCATACTTAAAGGAAGAATTTGTTTACAATCCACCCCCAAATGTGCAACCAAATCGCCTTAGCCTACCTTGTATGCACTCACCTTTAGTGCATTATTGTTATTTGTTAAACCCTTGTCAATTGTCTAATTGGTTACATTGTTGCTAAGTCGAGTCATATCTTGTACATATTGTTTTGGGATGATTGGGATTCATGGGTAAAGTACTAGTATTATGGAATAATGGGGAAGAACATCATTTATTACCCCCATATGTGCTAAACGTTTTCAAAAGTACTCCAAGTGTTTTAATTATTTCAATTCGAGTCGTAGAATAGTAAATGTAAAGTATGTAAAAGTTCAAGTGTAAGGGGAAAGCTTAATCCCCATTGATGTATTATTTTGGATGGTAGGGTAAAAAGGTATGCAAAAAAAAAAAAAAAAAAAAAAAATAAAAAAAAAAAAAAAAAAAAAAAAAAAAAAAAAAAAAACATACGGACTACCATCCACACCTATCTTTTATTTCTTAGTTTTGTTTTGTTTTGTTTTTGATAGTTTAAGATTGAGTCTAGTCTTGGCTTGGCAACGCCACTTGTATATGTAACTAAATAAGATGATTGACTAGCCACCAGTAAACTATCCCTTATCCAACCAAACCGTGTTTTTCCATATCCCTAAACCTCCCGTTATAACCCTTTTGTAAAGCCCTCTTTGATAGTTATCCTAGGTGCTTACGCCTTAGTGGAGAAGGTTTTGATCCTCTCTCAAGCCTATGGTAATCTATTTATTATGACAGGTAGTGAGTGATATTGTCCATTTCCTTTACATTATATCTACATATTATCAACCGAGAGATGTGAGTATCCAAACACTACATGAGAGGTGCTAGTATATTTTCTCCGTGCTTATTTTGAGTAAAGCGGAACGACTAAATCTTGTAATTACTTTTAAGTTCGCATTAAATGACCTCTAACTTGTTTTTCAATTGGGAATAAAAGCGCATTTGCTTGAGGACAAGCAAATCTCAAGTGTAAGGGTATTTGATGAGACGAAAAATGTTACGTTTTTAGGGGTCGGTTTGAGTCCTAATTCGTATGTTTTTGGTTTGGATTTCACCCAAAGTCGTTTCTTTTCTCATTTTAGGTACTTTTGAAGGGAAAATCACAAAAGAAGCATTTTCGGGCGTTTTCGGAGTGAAAAAGTGCGGAAAACAACAAAAACTCAAAAGACCTTGAAGATTACAGAAGGTGACGCCGTCACACTCTACAAGGTGACGCCGTCAGGAACAAGTGAAGTCCAGAATTGGAAAAATACTCGTGACGGGCCAGAGAGTTCGTAGTGCAAATTGGTGACGCCGTCAACCAAGGCCGTCAGATCTGGAACCAGCAATTATGACCACGTCAAGGAAGGCCGTCTGAAAACCCTAATCGCCGAGCTGACGACGTCACCTATTGGGTTGACGCCGTCAGCCCGCGTTTTCTATATATATAGAACGATTTTTCTTTACTTTATATAACTTTGGAGAACTAGAGTCGAATTTTGGTGTGAAGAACTTTAGGGTTAAACCCTAGTTCGTGTATTAGTGACCTTAGAGGGTATCCTAACCCCTCTAACTTGCATGTTTAATCCAAGATAAGTCTTTATTCATACAATATGTCTATGTGTTGTGTGATTTATGCTTGTACTTGTCTTTCTTTTAACATGCTAGGCTAATTTACTTTGTGTTTGCTTAGATCTAATGAAACCTAACTATTGATTATCATGTGATGTGTATGTTGTGATTGTATTTGGGTGAATGTTTCATCTACGTTAGACTAGAGAAAACTGGCTAATCTCCTATACGGTAACAAGCTTGAACGTCTTTAGAAACGTGAATCGTATGTGCGTTATCGATTTTAAGGTAGTATTTCATGCATAGGTTGCTATCGGTGAGCTCATGATAGGATGCTTGACGTATCGTCATAGAGTGAGGTAGGAACTTATAGAGTTAGGGAATTGAACGCACTCCCTACGACTTGTTAGGAATACACCCGTCATCCACGCAAACTCAACATACTAATTACATGGTAAAAGATAGTTAGGGAGTAATGAAATCTAAGTAAACACTATTCTCCACCACTGATTTTCTCTAAAACAAAAAAATACAAAAATATAAGTAGCTTAGAAGTAGATAACTTGGGTTAGTTGACTAGCAACTAATTCCGCCCTATCCTCCAAAACCAGAGATTTTACTGCTTTCATAAAATATAAAAATACAAAAAGAATCTTCCTCCACCCTTAGACCTAGATTAGAGTAGCCTTTAGCCTAACGAACACTATTCCCTGCGAGAGAACGATCAATCCCCCGGTACTTGCCACTACACTATACTACATCGGTCAGGTACACTGCCTGGTGGGGATTGCAAGCTTCTCGAGATCCCTCGAGAGGTAAAACGGAGTGCGTGTTGCAATCCACGCGCATCAGTCACCTTCAGGATGCCAAGGACGAGTCTAAGAAGAAAGCCTCTCCACTCAGTGAGGCAGATCTCAGTGAGTGGCACTTTAGCCAAAGAAGAAGGTGATGGGTTCAGTGAGTGATGACAATAACTTACTGAACCTCAAGACTCCTCAACAACTAAAGAAGTATGATTTAAAGACTGAAGACTGAAGGCCTAAGGACTAAAGATTAGGCAGGATGGAGCGGAAAGTTTTGAAGAGATAAGATGTTGAAGTCAAACTTTCCCTGAAAGGCAATATATCAGGGACAGTGTCATCACTGCTACTCAGAAAGAAGAATTGTCTTTTACCCAAAATAACCCAATGTAACAGAGACAAAATATGTAAGTATTTTGTCTTCACTAGCTTAGGTCATCATTTGTCTTTATCATAACGGTTGTAAAACACTTGTGTATAAATAGGAAACATAAGAGAGGAGTAAAAGTTGACAAGTTTGTGCAATTAATGCTTAGACATTCACAAACAACTTTTACTCCTCCAAAGAACAACCTAGTCCCTGAGATAGCTCAGTAGGGCCTTTAGTTGTCACTCAAGCTTAGCTTGGGTTTAGAGAGGAGTCATACCATACTTGTCATTTCAATCCCAAGTGTTGTTCCGCAAACACTTGGGTATAATTCTTTGATTGATTTCTAATAAGAATTAAACGTTAAAAAATATCTTGTCTATTTACTTTACGTTTTTATTCAAAAGTCTTTCAAAGCATTTAATTACTTCACTTAAGCATGGTGCATGTTTAGATTAACTTTGTAGTTAATTTAACCGTGTAAACGGGACCAACATATGGTTTTTACCCTATTGGGATTTTTCACGTTAAATCTATGTGTCATCTTTTATTGCATTTCATATTTTAGTTGTTGGTTTATTTCAATCCGATGTCACTTTTTTCAAATAACCCAACTGTTTATGATATAACGTATAAATATAAAATCGAAGTGTTTTTTTTATTAAAAGAATCTGAATTTGATTCGCGCATCTGAATCTAAATTTGACCATAAATGTCTGAATTTGAATGAAATAAAATTGTTTGTTTTTCTATAAAGAAAACGTTTGAATGATATAAATATAAAAAAATTTTGTGGTACGTATAGGCCAAATGCAAATATGGATGGTTAAAATCCGAACAGCCGAACTAAAACCGATGAAAATCTAAAAGAACCGAACTAAAAAATATCGATTTGTTTCGATTTCAGTTTTGGTCAAAAATGGTTTCAAACCAAACTGTGCTCACCCCTACATAAACCTTGTGAATTATTCGTTGCAACAGGGAAGGAGATCTATACTCCTTGCGTCCAAAGATAATTGACTCCCAACTATTTAGTACAGTAATAATTTAATGACAAAAGATTAAGAGCTATGCGGTTTATTAATAAAGGGGATAATTATATATTTACTCAACATGAGTTTGTGTATAACCACAATGCGTTTAAAGCATGTGTTAAGGAAATATGGAATTAATGTGTTTAAGTTGGGTATATCTAAAAATGCCCATTGATTGCGAAAGATTGACCGGTAATGAAAATAAATCTTAACTACTTATAATAGAGAAATGGTCAAGTGAAATGTTGAGTTTTTCAACACTTTGTCAAATGAGAGAGAAAGTTACTAATCATATCAATCAGTATTTATTTTGATTAAATCAGTAATGAATGGTTTCCTAAAACTAAATTATACTGTAATTAATACTCTTAGTAAAATACCTCATTACTTAAAAGTACAATATTCATATTGTACAACCAATTAAAAACATATCTACCAAATTGAATACAACCAAATAAAACACCACTTATTAAAAAGTACAATAAAATTTTCATAATGTACAATTTAAATAAGCTACAACATAATCCATATGAAATAATTAAATACACTGATTAATGTTATTTTTAAACACCCTAAAATGAAAAGTACATGTTATTATACATATTATACAAATTAATAAAACACACAAAGTTTCATACAACCTAACAAGTTGATGGTACATATAGTTTTGAAAACTGGACGGGACCAACGTGTTCAACTGGAAACTGGTGTCGCCACCGGTTCGGCTAACCAATAAAAACAATCCGAAAATGAACCAGAAAGGACTCATTGAAACCTTAAACACCCTAAAATGAAAAGTGCATGCTATTATACACATTATACAGATTAATAAAACACACAAAGCTTCATACAACATAACAAGTTGATGGTACATATAGTTTTGAAAACTGGACGGGATCAACGGGTTCAACCGGAAACTGGTGTCGCCCCCGGTTCGGCTAACCAATAAAAAATCCGAAGATGAACCAGAGATGACCCCTTGAAACCGATACAAGCTGGTGAATCTGGCCTCATCGAAATCTATTTCTCCGGTTAATCGTCATAGGGTACCCGAAGGAAAAACAAAAAAGTGAAAAGTTGAAACTAAAAAAAGAAATGTTGAAAACATATATTTCAAAAGGAAACGTATTAATACAAATCAAAAACCGAGTTGACCTGGGACGCTTCAAACCCGGCGGGTTGAACCGGTTTAATTTGACCAGTTTTCGACCAGCCTAGCAAGTTGAACCGGTTTAAATCGACCCATTTTTCGACCGAAACAGTTCAACCGGTTGAACCACTCGAGTCGAACCGGGTTTTAAAATATTATGTTTAATCCCCAAATCTTCAACTTTTATTATTTTTTGTTTATAACATATAAACTTTTTTTATCAATAAACTATCTGTCACTATAAAATCTCGTAGCTATGCACGGGTACTCGTCTAGTTTATATAATGAGTGGATTTATAGGGCATTCATAAATTACTCATAACTCCGGATGCTAACTAGTTTACACATCGTGGTTTTGTCTTAAGTATCATATATGGTTAGTTGATTACCGAAGAAAGTTAATCGGTGGTATATTTTGGTTGAACTGGAGTCGTCAGTGATGACGTATAGTCTATATTCGGGTCATGAACCCGAATAATGGATGTCACTAATACTTAAGCCCACCACGTGTGGGCTACTATGATAACAGTTTGGGCTCACGAAAGCCCAAACCCAAAGTTATTTATGGATTTGATATGGGATATCTCCTATTTATGGGATATATATCAAATATCCGATATCGGCGGACACGCCGAAGAGTAAGGAACACGAAACTGATAAGGTTTCGTGTTAATATATATAGGGCATCACGGCACTCATGGGAGGTACGATTTACAACCCTAACTCTTCAATACAACCCTAAAACCGATTACTTACTCTCACGCCGGAGGATAATCGTGGGAGACAATCCCACGATAAGCCTAACGGTGTTTGTTTGCTTTCTTAGTGCGCAGGTCTCAAGCATTAAGATCTAATTGGTACGAGAACAGGAACTCAAATAAGGAACGCCCAACTTTTTTATCAACAAGTGGCGCCATCCGTGAGACCCTACACTAAGAACTAGAATGACGAAACACAAGAACTCAGGCCAGCGGATTCCGCAGTTGGAAAAAACACGTGGTGACCCCACGAGGAAGAACTATCAAGACTCAACCTCTAAGCAGGCCTTTGGAACAACCAACGCGCCTGGTCACCAAGAATCGGGCCCAACCCTAATTCTCCCAATAGTAGAATTGCCCACAGGGACTACCCAGACCACCGCGGTGGTCCCAAGCAGTGAAGAACTTCAGTGCACTCTCTTCAGTACTCCCCATCAAACGGCACCCATTGTGGACAACACTGTGCCGCCAGGCGCGCCTAACCGGGATAGGGGACCTAATACGGAAGCAGATATCGTTGCGCTAGAGGAGGACACGCCTGAGTTAACACTAAGTAATTTTGTGTCTCAAAATTACGAAACTTTAACTAACCTCATGCAAGAGGAAGCAAGGAGAAGGTCAAGTCAGAGCCTACAAGCCCGGCTTAACTTTAACGAAACATCACCACCGTGCTACCAGGAGCGCGAAAAAAATGAGAGGCGTACCAATGTCCACGCTAGACTTGGTACAACATCCGATTCACAATACTCGGAGGAATACGAAGACAATGAGAGGCGTACCAATGTCCACGCTAGACTTGGTAATCGCAGAATCCAAGATAGACTTGGACGGCAACGCTCACCGAGCGAGAGCTCTTCAAGGTCTGGAAGCAGAAGGATTCATGATAGACTGGGAAAACGAATTTCCCCAAGTGAAAGTCCCTCAAGCTCAGACTCTGAGGAAAAACGGCGCAAGCGCCGCAAAAGGGATGATTCTTCCTCAAGTAACTCCTCGAAAAACGAGGACAAAGAGACAGGACACTGGAAGTCTAGAGGAAGACATCGTGAGGAAGAAGACGAAGATATATCTCTTCCTTGGCGTCGCCAAAAGGTGGATGCATTCACGCGTCGCATCAGCGATTATTCGGATCACAAGAAAAGGCGCATGCCCACCAATGTTAAAACATATGATGGAACGGGTGATCCTGATGACCACCTAAAAATTTTCGAATCTGCTGCTACTATCAAAATTATTGGCCACAACCTGTGTGGTGCCATATGTTTAACTCCACATTAGTGTGGAATGCGTGAACTTGGTTTAGCAAGCTTCCACGAAGAAGCATAAACAGGTTTGAAGAGTTGCGAAAAGTATTCCGCTTGAATTTCACTCAAAGAAAGAAGTGCGCCAAGAACCCTGTGGAATTGGCCAGAATAAAACAGCGCCAAGGGGAATCAACGATGCTTACATGGAGCGCTTTATGGACGAATGTATACATATCAAGGCGTGTCCTGAAGTACTAAAAATTTCAGGGTTCATGAATGGGATTAATAACCCAGAGCTCATTAGGAAATTAAATGATAAGGTTCCCCAAACCTTTGATGAACTAATGAGGCGCACAAGGTCCTTCATCCAAGGAGAAGCTGCCGCCGCAGATAGCAAAAAAGGATACTCGAATTACAGATCGCAAGAACAGTCAAGGAAACAATCCAATGACCAGAGCGATAATCGCAGTANTATACATATCAAGGCGTGTCCTGAAGTACTAAAAATTTCAGGGTTCATGAATGGGATTAATAACCCAGAGCTCATTAGGAAATTAAATGATAAGGTTCCCCAAACCTTTGATGAACTAATGAGGCGCACAAGGTCCTTCATCCAAGGAGAAGCTGCCGCCGCAGATAGCAAAAAAGGATACTCGAATTACAGATCGCAAGAACAGTCAAGGAAACAATCCAATGACCAGAGCGATAATCGCAGTAAGAACTATCGCAATGATGGAGGCGCACAGGGAAACGACAAGTATACCCCGTTGATAAAAACTCCAAGAGAGATATTTGCGACAGAAGGCGCAAACTTCCCTAAACCCCCACCAATGCGCACCCCACAAGGAAAGCGCACAGGGAATGGATATTGTGAATATCACGGACAGAAGGGCCACACCACAAATGAGTGCGTCCAATTGCGCCAACTAATTGACAAATTAGTAAAAGAGGGCAGGATGGACCACTTAGTTAAGAACATCAAAGATGGGAAAGACAGACAAAGGACCGTGGATAAAAAGGAAGCACCTAAAGATAAAGCTGACACAATCTACATGATACAATCATGGCAGCGCAAGGTCAAGCAAAAAATCAGCCAAAGATTTTCTTCCGGTAATGAAATCTCTTTTTCCACTTTGACTGCGGACAACGCAGTGGCGGGACCACTCACCATCGAAATAAACGCGGGGGGTCACGATATCCACCGAATGTACGTTGATGGAGGGGCATCCGCGGATATAATGTACGAACATTGTTTCAAGAGGTTACGACCTGAGATACAGAGTCAGCTAGTCCCCGCCGCGACATCATTGACGGGCTTTACAGGAGAAAAGATATGGCCAATGGGACAACTACGGCTGCTAGTTATGGTCGGTAATAAGGAGCACTCCACAAAAGTTTGGATGAACTTCATGGTGATTAGGTATCCCTCGCCATACAATGACATTATTGGATAATCGGGAATATCATCCATACGCGCAGTACCATCCACAGCACATGGGATGCTCAAATTCCCAGTAGAAGGTGGCATTGTCACCCTCTACAATAACGCTGTACCACCTGAAGAATGTAACACAGTTACATGTGAAATGACACACACTCCAGAACATGGCGCAGCCAACATACCGAACCTAAAAGTAGCAATCCACCCCGATTACCCTGAACAACAGGTATCGTTTGGGGGCTCGCTGTCAGATAAGGGCAAAGCAGCCGTGTGCGCACTCCTGCAAAAGAATTTGGATGTCTTTGCATGGGAACCAAAGCACATGACTGGCGTACCACGGTCAATCTCAGAACACAAGTTGCAAATCCAACAAGGATATCCACCAGTAAGGCAGAAGAAGCGCGGCCAAGCTCCAGAGCGCACAAAGGCCATTTTGGAGGAAGTACATAAGCTAGTGGACGCGGGCATCATGCGAGAAGTCTACTACCATGACTGGCTTTCTAACCCAGTAATGGTTAAAAAGAGTGATGGCAGTTAGCGGATGTGCGTAGACTTCACTGATCTTAACAAAGCATGTCCACAGGATTGCTACCCATTACCAGTGATAGACTGGAAAGTGGAGTCCTTGTGCGGATATCCCTTTAAATGTTTCTTGGACGCATATAAAGGATACCACCAAATCCAAATAGCTAAGGAAGATGAAGAAAAGACAGCTTTCCACACGAGCCAAGGTGTCTATTGCTATACGAAGATACCTTTTGGACTAAAGAATGCGAGCGCCACCTACCAGTGCTTGGTAGACAATGCATTTGAAAAGCAAGTGGGCCGCAACCTAGAAGTCTACGTGGATGACCTGGTCATCAAAAGCCATACTGAAGATGAAGTGGTGCGCGACATTGAAGAAACATTCAGAACATTAAGGAAGATCAATATGAAGTTAAATCCTAAGAAGTGTACCTTTGGTGCTACAGAAGGCATGTTCTTGGGATACTTAATAGAACTGGATGGCATTAAACCGTGCCCAGAAAAGACAGAAGCAGTCATCCAACTTCCTTCACCGCGCACGCTGAAGGAAGTTCAATCCCTGAATGGGAAACTAGCAGGTTTAAACAGATTCCTGTCTAAGTCAGCGGACAAATCACTCCCACTCTTTAAAACACTCAAGAAGTGTACAAAAAAGGGAGATTTTCGTTGGACTACAGAAGCGGAAGAAGCTTTTATACAGCTTAAGCAGACTATAGCAGCGCTCCCTAAGTTAGTCGCACCCCGCCCAGGAGAAGAGTTGATCATGTACTTATCCGCGACTCATGGGGCAGTAAGCGCAGTGCTGCTGACAGACAGGAACTCGGTGCAAACACCGGTATACTTCGTAAGCAAAGCGCTTAAGAAAACGGAGATTAACTATAGCACAATGGAAAAATTGGTCTTGGCGTTAGTATTTGCAGCCAAAAGACTGCGCAGGTACTTCCAAGCGCATCCTATAGTGGTGATCACAGATCAACCTATAAAGCAAGTTATCTCCAAACCTGACGCATCCGGGCGATTGCAAAAGTGGAGTGTATTGCTAGGCGAGCACAACATCTCCTACAGACCACGCACTGCAGTCAAAGGGCAGGTTCTCGCTGACTTCATCATTGAAAAACCGGAAACCGAAGATATAGCTCCACAACACAAGGCCGAACTGCAAGGACCATGGATTCTATTTACGGATGGATCCTCATGCGTAGATGGTTCAGGCGCAGGCCTTATCCTCACTAATCCAGAAGGAATGGAATTTACTTACGTCCTACACTTTGAATTTACAGCCACGAACAACGAGGCAGAGTATGAAGCCCTAATCGCTGGGCTACACATTGCAACACGAATAGGCGTACGCAACCTAGAAGCAAACGTGGATTCTCGATTAGTAGCCAACCATGTGTCAGGCGAATATGTGGCTAAGGAAGATAACATGATCCAATAACTCGAAAAGACAAAGTCATTAATTCAAGGGTTTGACAGATTTACAATCAAACAAGTCCCTAGAGGGGAAAACAAGAAAGCAGATGCGCTAAGCAAGATTGCATCTACAAGTTTTGCTCATTTGTCAGAACAGGTATTGGTGGAGATTCTAAAAGATAAATCCATCTCTGAGATGGAAGTATCTACGGTGATAGAAGAGGAAGGCCCTACGTGGATGACTCCTATCATGGACTTCATAAGCAAGGGTATACTCCCTGACGAATACGGCGCACAGCGCAGCGGTTTTGAGCTTAGAGATGGTGTCTTATACAGACGCTCATTCTTGCAACCATGGCTTAGGTGCGTTGGACCCCTTCAAGCGGATTACGTACTCCGCGAGATCCACGCAGGTTCATGCAGTATGCACTCAGGACCACGGTCTGTTATGGCACGAGCCTTACGGTCAGGATACTACTGGCCCACTATGCACCGTGATGCGCGGGATATGGTACGGAAGTGCAGCGATTGCCAAGTTCATAGACCCATACCGCGCCGACCACAACACGAGCTAACACCTATCACATCACCATGGCCATTCTACAAGTGGGGAATCGACATCGCTGGACCATTCCCCGTTGTCGCAGGAGGATCAAAATTCCTTATTGTGGCAATAGACTACTTCACTAAGTGGATTGAGGCAAAGGCGGTGGCAACAATAACGGGTAACCAAGTAAAGCGATTCGTATGGGACAACATAGTATGCCGCTTTGGATTGCCCGGAGAAATCATCTCAGACAACGGAAAACAATTCCGTGACAACCCGTTCAAAGATTGGTGTGAGCAACTAAATATCACACAACACTTCGCGTCAGTAACGCACCCACAAACCAATGGTCTGGTTGAACGCGCGAATCGCAGTCTAGGTGAAGGAATCAAAGCGCGTCTGGACAGACACAAAGGAAGATGGGTGGAAGAACTTTCGCATGTTTTATGGGCGCACCGCACAACCATCAAGGTTAGCAATGGAGACACTCCCTTTTCCCTTGTCTATGGGACAGAAGCTGTCATACCGGCCGAAATCGGGATGCCAACTATTCGCACAGCGGAAGTTAACATTGCCACAATTGATGATGAGCGGCGCATAGACCTAGATCTACTAGAAGAAAGGCGTGAACGCGCAGCGATACGGGAAGAAAAAGCCAAGTCAAGGATGAAAGGATACTATGACGCTAAAGTACGCAGCACTTCATTCAGACCAGGCAATTTCGTATACCGCGAAAACGATTCAAGCCGCGCAGAAGATACTGGAAAGCTCGGACCAAAGTGGGAAGGACCTTACGAGGTCATCGAAGCACTAGGAAAAGGCGCGTACAAGTTGCGTGATAAGGATGGCCATGAGCTACAACGCACGTGGAACATTCGCAATCTCAAGAGATGCTATCTTTAGGAAAGGATACGGCCCCACACATGGATACCTACGCACTTTAGTAAGTGCCCCAATAAAGATCCATGTATTTCTGCCTTTGTTTTGCTATTTATTTTCTTTTTTTTTATAAAAACTTGCAAGTATTAATTCAAATTCGTGGTTTCTAGCTAACTCCGCGACACATTTTCTTTACATTGTTATTTAATATAATATATGTATCAATGTGTTGGATACATTACCTTTAGCCTACATGGTGTACATGCACTTATTAATACCCACGATGGTAAAAGGATGAGTTAACCTACTAAATAACTCGTTGAGTAAGAGGGTTGCAAACCCTTCAACATCGGATCACGCATCCTTGTTAAACACCTTATGCTCAAGACGTTGGCGTAAGTCACTTGCGCACCCCACGATGGATGCGCAACATTGCACACTGTGCGCGTTTAACAATTTAGGAGCCAAGACTCTTGACTCCTCGAAATAATATTCGCAGTACGCTGCATACACTTGTAAAAATTCATATATAACTGTGATTTTTTCTAAGTTACAAATTTCATACACGACTATGATCTTTGTTTTATGACTTTCGTATACAATTAGGATTTTCTTTTGAGTACATTTTTGGTACTTAGACATCTTGATGCAAAAATATGAGTTGAATGCAAACAACATTCCAAAAATATGAACAAAGAACAACAAGTTCAAACATAATTATACGTGATTATAGATTCTATGATCCCCTTTTTTCAGTACGCGTTTATACACAAATGGCGAAGCATAAAGAAAACACCACATAAGCTTAAAAACTATGTGTACGCCTCAGCTGGGTGCTGCTACCACAAAAGGCTGCATCCTTAGCATCCCCAAGCCTCTTCAACAGTTCAGCATCACTAAGAGCAACCGTTGGCACGCTAACGGGTACCCCATCAGACCTGGGGAGATGAGCTGCGCCTATGCCGCACAGAATAGCCTTCCCTTTGATGCCTTTCTTCCTGGCAAGTCTGGAGGCATGGGCATTCAGGGATTTCTGCAGAGGCACCTCTTTCTCAATAGAGAACGATTAAGTATATCATGCGACTGGGCAAAGAGAGGTACCTGCAGTTGCGAGACGTCAGGCTTCAAATAGTAGTATGGTTGTTGGTCAGCGCCATCCACCAGATGCCTCGCCAAAGTTAGCCCCTTCATGATTACATCAATCGGGTAATCCTGGTCGCGCTCCAGCTGCGCGATCTGAGGAAGCTCAACTTGCTTCATCTCCTCCATGGCGGCAACAAGCTCATCGTGAGTGTCCGACTTGTACCCAGGCACCTCAGCAAGGGGCACAGTCAACAATTTGGCCTCATCCAGCTTGTCTGCGGCCAGCGCCTTGCCATGCGCCACGGCGCATTCCAAAACTTTCCCAAAAGCCCCCGTGACCTCTTGGGACTCTAAGGTACACAGCGCAGCCAGACGGAGCCCATGGCTGATCAACCACCTACAAGAGCAACACAATGTTATTATACATAATACTTGAATGATTATAAGTATAGAAGCAAATAACAATGACGCAAAAGAAATACCTGCGCTCAGCTATAGAAGACACCAAATGCGGGTACAACTCCTCGTCGTACTCTATGCTAAGCTTGCGCAGCTTCTCTTCCTGCCTCTCCAGCGCAACCTCCACTGTTCTGCGGAATCCGTCTAGATGAGCGAACAGATTAGACTTATTCTGCTCCAAGTACTTTAGAGCCCACAGGCATGTGGACCTGTACTGTGCAAAAGCATATCGCTCTTGGTCCAAGTTTGCTCAGAACAGCAATTTCTCGTCGGCTAGCCTCCGCGCGTACGCCTCGTTCTAACTCAGCCTTGGAGCTAGCCAACTCAGTTTGGGCACTTGTCAACTGCGCCCTCAAACTGGAGATCTCCTCCTCCTTCTGCGAAGCATGACTACTCTCCCCGGAGTAGCCCGTCCTCACCTGCGCAATCAGCTCGGCCTGACGCGCAACAACCAGCTCCAGCTCCTCCATCAAATGACCCAAAGGCTTGGACTCAACCCCCGTGCCCCTCTGCGAAGCCTCCTCATCTATAAAAGGACTCACAAGGGGCGACGCACTCCCAGCACGCGCGTCAGCATTCCCAGTTGGCTCCATACTGCGCGACAAATCAAATGCAAAGTTAATCTTCAGCATCAATAAAGCATAAGGATATGGAAAAATTGAGAAAGTTCTAAGTACACAGAATTTTTTGCTACTTACATGGGGGGAGGAGACAAGGTATCCTCTTTCTCCGCTTCAGTGGCGGATGCACCTTCCTCCAACGGCTTAGCAGCCTCAACACTGCGCACACAAGGAAATAGCTCAGTATCGATCAAAGATAATAAGAAACTTATGCATAGTTAAAGGATACTTACTTTAGGCGCACATCCACCGCCGATGACGCACCAGTGTCAACTACTGGACGCGACCTCTTGGATGAGCTCGCGCCATGACCACCAGAAGACGCTCTTTTGCGCTTCAATGGCTGGTTCTCCTCTTCACCGTCCTCAGTATCGGCCACGAAGATCCTCACACTATTTGAGGAATCATGGTGTGACTCCGCGGCTTCCGGAGACTGTTCCCTAGATGGGGCAACACTCTATACCGGCGTGGCTTGTAGCGCCACGGACGGAGAATTCTCAGGCTCTTCAGGTGCCATCTCCATGACGCGCCCAGTGTTAGCAGCCAGGACTGGCGTCTCACCTTCTCCCAGTGGGTGCACCCCCACTGTCACTGATCTCGGCTTCTCGAGGTGGACAACACTGAACAAATCCATCTCTGCGCAACATATGAAACAAACAAATAAACAAGTTACATAACTTACATAAGGAGAAGAGCGCTTACAATAACGAGACAGAAAGAATGAAGGACAAGCACCCACCCCGACCATCCTCATCATGGAATGTTGGCACTTCCGTCTCCGGCTGGAAGTAGTTCCGACTAATGCCCATATGCACCAGGAACTCTTCCGGATACGACCTAATGGGGATGCGGTTACCATTGATGGTATCCGCATCATCTGCGTTATACGCTCCGGGGAGGGGGCGCTCATCCCTCGGCAAGGACCCCTAGGTATAAAAGTCAAAACCGAAGGGAAAGACTGCGTCTTCTATCCAGAAGAACTTCTCCCTCCAGTTCCTCAGTGAATCTACCTTCTCCGTATAGCATTGTAGTGGTCCTACACGCTTGGAGAAGGTGACCCACCCATTTAACCACGTCGTATGATAAAACGCGCGGAATAAATGGAAGGTGGGGTCAATCGCTAATAAGCGACAGTTCACTTCAAAATTTGTTATTTTGGCAGCGCCAATGCAATGAAGCTGGGAGATGTGGAGCTGATAGTAATTTAATATATCACTCAGGAATACGGAAAGGGGCACACGCTGATTCGCCCACTCGAATAAGCGTGTGTATACCCCAACCTTCCCTACGGGGAAGTCCGCGATTGTATCATTCGGATCCGGCACCACAGGGTGCCGTGCTAAAGGAATATAATAGTCCGAGGCGAACTTAGTGAGTTCCTCCTCAGACATATTGGATGTAGAGTCGTGTAATTGAAGAACCATTTCTCTAAGTAGCGCACGCGCTGATTACCTTAAGATTACTGTTTTTTGGAAGTTGTTTCAAGGGTTTTGTTGGGTTTTGAAGTAACTCTACTTCTGGATGCTACACTGCTGCTAACTAGTCAAGTCTACTGCTAAGTGTAAAATCTCTACTACCAGACAAGACTACTGCTGAGACTTTACTGCTGGAAGTATACTGCTGAGACTCTGCTGCTTGTGTGATAAGATTATGTACGAATATTTGTATTTATAGTATAGATATTATGTAATATTCTATTATGTTAGAAGGTCATAGTCTTGGGTAGGAAGTTGTTTGTAAGCCTGTAGGGTTCCTTGGTGTATAAAAGGAGATCCTAGGGTTAGACTAGAGTACGAATTATTCTAGCATTGTATTCACTTCAAGGTTGCAAAACCCTAGCACTATTCAGGGTGCTCGTATTCAATATATTGAAGTGTTTAATTGGTGATAACATTGTTTTTGTGTTCCTCTTAAGTTAATTAATAAATTCCGCATATTGATTAAGTTTGTAACAAGTCAGCTTCTATACATTGTTGTCTTGGTTTATCTAAGATAATAATACTAGATCAATTGCTCAACTGGGATCAACAAGTGGTATCAGAGCTTGTGATCTAGAAGCTGTGATCAAGAAGAACTCAAACATTCTCTCAAGTTCTGTCTGTTAACACATCTGAAGCAATGGGTGATGAAACTCATATGGTTACTGCCTCCAAGGTTCCTATGCTGAAGCAAGGTGAGTATGAGATATGGAAGATGAGGATGAGGCAATACATCCGGATGATTGACTACAAGATGTGGGATGCTATTGTCAAAGGTACTAAAACTTCAGTGACTGTTGATGGCAAGGAAGTTGGAATCAAGGGAAAGGAAGCTGATGATCTCATGAAATTGGAGATAAAAGCTCATAGTATTCTCCTGATGGGATTACCTAATGAATTTCAGGTTGACTTTGAACCCATTGATACTGCTAAGGAGCTTATGGAAGCTATAGAAACAAGATTTGGTGGCAATGATGCCACTAAGAAGGCTAGGAAGAATGCTTTGAAGCATCAATTTGAGAACTTCACTTCTATCAGTGGAGAAAATCTTGATGGTACTTACAACAGACTCCAAAAGCTTGTAAGTCATTTAAAGCTTCTTGGATACATTGTCCCTCAAGAAGATACAAATCTCAAATTTATTAGAAGCCTTTCACCTGAATGGAGCATGCAAACTGTTGTGTGGAGAAACAAATTTGATTTTGATACAATGAGCTTGGATGATCTATACAACAACTTGAAGGCTTATGAAACTGAGTTGAAGGGTGCATCAAATTCGTCTACTTCATCATCAGCAGCTCAAAATATTGCTTTTGTCTCTACCAAAGGCAATACTTCATTAGAGGGTCACTCTGCTGCTTATGGAGTCACTACTGTTAGCACTAGTATCTCTGCTGCTAGTTCTAATAATATGGACACTGCAAGTGATGCTGCTCTGTGTGCATTCTTGGCTGATCTCACCACAGCTACTCAAGTTCTAAACCAAGATGCTGATCACATTGATTCTGATGATCTGGAAGAAATTGATATGAAGTGGCAAATGGCTATGCTGACTTTAAGGGCAAGAAAGTTCTTGAAAAGAACTGGAAGGCAACTTAAGTATAATCCACATGGAAACATGGGTTTTGACAAGTCAAAGATGGAGTGCTTCAACTGCAATAGGAAAGGACATTTTGCCAGAGAATGTAGAGCTCCCAAGAAGAATGTTGACACAACCAAGAAGGCTGCAGAAGAGTCAAAGCCAACTACTGCTTTGGTGTCTTGTGATGGTTTGAGAGATTATGACTGGAGTGACTTGGCACAAGAAGAACCAAACCATGGCCTGCTTGCAGTGACAACTACAGGGCATAACTTTGCTCTAATGGCTTATGCTTCTTCATCATCTAGCTCAGATTCTGAGGTATCACATGAATCTAATGAATCTTCTTGTTCTTTTAAATCATGTGCTGACACTATAGAAGAACTTAAGGCTAGGAATGAGAGTTTGCTAAAAGAAGTTGAGTTTCTGAGACTTGATAACATAGGTTATAAAGTAGGTATTGAAAATGTTGAAAGAAAACTTGACTATATGAAAGAATGTGAGATTGAGTATGTTGATAGGTTGAACATACAGGATGGAGAAATTGAAATTAAAAATGCTGAAATAGCAATGCTTAAAAGAAAGTTAGTTGAGGCTGAAAAAGCTAGAGATTTAGCTATTGAGGAAAAAGATAAGCACATTATTAGAGTTGATAAACAAAAGTATGCTACTTCTATTCTTAATGAACATGATAAAAACATAATTGAGTGTCAACTGATGAGAAAGCATAGTGGCATAGGATACAATGAGGTTCCACCTCCCATGAAAAGTGCACTTGCACCACCAGGGAAAGAACTGTCATTTGTAGATGTTGAAGGGCTTATAAAATCTGCAGGAGAATTTAGTAAGTCACTTAGTGTTATACCAGAGGTTGCAAAAATGAATTCTGATGCACCAATCATTGAAGATTGGGTGTCAGATAGTGAAGATGAATTAGATGAGCCAACCACTAGGTCAACACAAAGTTCTAATGTGTCAAAGAGTGCTGATAGGCTAACACAGTGTGCTAAAAAGGAAGAGGTTCCTCAAGTTGTCAAGCCTAAAATTAATCAGGATAAGTTTCTAAAACCTGTGTTAGGTCATGCTTTGTCTAAAAAGGTTGTTGAGTACCAAGAGATACCTAGAGATCATATGAAAAGGTTCAATAACAAGCCTAGGGGAAACCAAAGAAACTTCAATGGCCTAGTCTCAAACAGATTAGGAAATGAGTTTTATCTTAAAAAGAAGGCATGTTATAATTGTGGTAGTTTTGAGCATCTTCAAGCAAATTGTGCTAACTATCAAAAACCAGTTTGGAACCAATATACAAGAGTGAATCATCAAAACTTTTCAAAAAGAGATCACTCACCTCCCAAAAGAAATATGGTTCCAAGGGCAGTGTTACTGAGATCTGGTGCTACTAGATCTATTGTGACTGCTCAACCAAAAAGGCCTTTTCAAAATATAACAACTGGGTCTGCTGCTACTTCAAGAGTAAACTCTGCTGCGCAGGCAATTTACTCTACTGCTGTGTCTAAAAAGTTACCAAATACAGTTGTTGGAAATCACTTTTATGCTGTAAAGGCCTTGTTAGGTCACCATATTAGTAAACACAAGTATTCAAATGAAAGAAATGAGATGAGAAATAGACTTGGTTGATTAAGATCAATATGAAAGATGAAAGAACAATAGTTTGTTTAAGATATGAAATTAACCAACAAAATGAAAGAGATACATAGGGTCCTATTTATAGGAGGAGCATAGGGCAACACTCCCTTCCTTCCCTATCTACTATGTCGTGGGCTTTCAAGGCCCATTGGACACTTATTGGACTCGTCTTATAACCGAACGAGTATTAGTCTAAAACGTAATATAAAGTGATAAAACTAGCAACCTATTACATTTATTGAAATGACCGAGACTTGACTGAATAGTTGAAAACTATGATCCTAACAAGAAAACTCGCAATACTCCTATATGGTAACATGCTTGAACGTCTTAAGAAACATGTTACTAATGCGTACTAGGTTATTAAGGTAGTATTTAATGCATGAGCCACTGTTTACAATCCCTATGATTATGTGTACGCATAGTTGTAGGAGGAGATAAGAGCTCATAGAATTGGGGAGATATGTACGCCACCCCATGAATTGTTAAGCAATACACCCGTCATCGACGCAATTAATACACACACCAATTAACCGGTAAAAGATAGTTAGGGAGTAAGGAAGTCTAAGTAAACACATTTGTCTCCATATAAGTTTTCACAACCACAATAGTTTAGTTATTTTATTTTTCTTGCAATTGTAGTTTTTGGGTTAGTTAACTAGCAACTAATTCCGCTCTCTCCTCCAATACCCGAGATTTTACTTGCTTTCATAAAAACATAAAAATACAAAAATAATCTTCCTTCACGTTTAGACCTTTTAGAGTAGTTTTTCTAACCTAACGAACACTATTCCCTGTGAGAGAACGATCAATCCCCCGTGCTTACCACTACACTATACTACACCGACCAGGTACACTGCCTGGTGGGTTTGCAAGCTTCTCAAGATCCCTTGAGAGGTAAAACCTGTTGCGTGGTCGTAATCCCACGTCATCAATAACTTAACTAACCTTCAGACAAGCTCACGTATCCATCTATGCCAACCACTACTATGTTTACTTGATGTAAACATCCAGGTATGTCAAGTCTAGGTAATAAACATATTTTCACTAAGAAAACTAGTACTACACTACCCTATACTTGCTAGAAAACCCTAAATGCACCTACGTGTTTCCAATTAGCTTTAAAACCCTAACTGCCTATCTGAATTTACATGCAAAGTGCTTAGGACTTAGATATAAGTTAGAATAGATACCTTAGGATATATTAGAACCCTTAGGATATAGTAAAACCCCTAGAAACTTAGGTACAAGTCATATAAATACAAAACCTTAATTAGGTCATAACTTCCCGAAACTAGGTCAAAACTAGGTTAAAACTTTACCATAAGCTACCATCACTTAGTATAAGCTACTAATAGTTACTAAACATCATTAGGACCTTAATTAAGATACTAAAACATAGATAAAACCCTAAACACTTATAAAACAAAACTAGATTCAAACTTGACTTAAAAACCTAAACTATACTACTTAAGCACCTTAATATAAACAAGCAACCACCCTAGCACCTTAATATGAACAAGCTAGCACCCTAGCACCTCCAAGCACCCAAGCAAGGAGGTGCATCACCTCCTTGTCACCACTTTGGCTTGAACCGCCTTCCATGGCTTCTTTCCACCACAACC
>LBNU01034782.1:50875-75144 GCA_014162995.1 Artemisia annua
GGTGCATAGTATTAAGATCACGAAGATCATGGAGTTGGTCAAGTTCTTCACAATACTTCAAGGTTTCTAAGGAGGATGATGATGGAGGAATTTTGTTGTTGTTGACATGTAATGTTGGTGGGAAAGAGAGTGAGGTGTTAAGAATGTAATGTTGATTGTTGTTTGGAGGTTGAGATTTTTCAACAAAAGGATTTTTTGGAGGAAATGGATGAAATGTAGGTACGTAGCTGGGAGCATAGGTGGATGCTTGACCATTATGAGGATTGAGGAAGGATTCATTTGAGTGAGCTTGAGGGTAGAGTGTATAGTTGGATACATAGGAGGAATTTGGTGCTGGATGTTTAACAACATCATTTGGTTTGATGGGCTTTTTATGGATGTTAGGCTTTCTTCTCCAAACGGGTTTCTCGGTCATCTAAGCTAACCTTGAGGTTTTTGATTTTGGTTTGATGGGAAAGGACATGATGAGATAAGTGGAGATTATGAGGAATGGGTGTGTTTATAGTGTAGGATTGGTGGGGTTAAGGATGGATAAAATTTGTTGGATAGATTGGAATAAAATGTGTTTGTTAATTTTGTGAAGTGTAGGATGAAATGGGCCAAAAAGTAGAAAAGGAAACAGCACCTTCGACCATCAGATGGCCGGTCCCCTTAAATATTAAGGGGGCCGCCTCATGAATTAAGGGGGCCGCCCATCTGGTGGTTCTCAGATTACCAGAAATGGGTTTTTGGCAGAAAATGGTAGAGAGGGTTGTGTTTTTAGGTTTAGTTTCAAGCAAGTCCAACTCTTTGCGGCAATTATGCATGTAATAGATATTTATGCAAAACATGTCAATTAAAGAGATTAAGCAATCAAGTAATTTCATCTAGCATGAAAACATACTCATCAAGCAAGTAATATATATATGGACTAGGAACCAATAAACTACACCAAGTATATTCTTAATTATATGTAGGTGGTAGGATTAATGAACTATTTGATGGATCCTAATGTGTGTCTATGTGCAATAAATGGGAACTTAAGATAGCATGGACTTCTAGACTTGTTACAACAAAATCTAAATAGACAAACCATGGTCCTCTTGATTTGATTTAGTTCACTTATAAATGTCATTTACATAAATATAGATGACAAGTATGAGATCACCATGCATGATTAAAGAAAAGTTTTTAGCATTATTCAACAATGCAAGAAAATTAGTTTTCATATGTTTGGAAATAGGTTTGAGCGTAGATTTGAATAAAATAGATTGGTTTTTACTTCAAAGTGTGTTAATGAAAGGTAAAGACAATTTTCCCAATCTTTGGTTTTGATCAAAACAAAATTATGGATATTGATAGTGAAAACATGTTATTGAAAGGTGGGATAGTCATTTGATAAACTATTTTCCAAAATGTGAGGTTTTTGTACATTTTTAGAGATATTAGATTTTTGACAACAAATATCATTAATCATATATTTTAAAAGATGTTTATTAAAGATCTCATGCTCAAGAGGATTGGTTAAGCCTATTGTCACATGCTATCCTTTTCTACATAACCTATGATCATAAGTGAGTGATGACGTAATTCTACATGTTTGATGTGAGAGTGTTGAATGGGGTATATCCTAACATCTATAGCTCCTTTTTTGTTGCACACTTATCTAACTTAATGCCATAGTCTATGAGAGCTTGTTTCATCCATAGTTTTTTTACACGAGGGATCTAATCCTACTTCTATATTAACGATTGATCCACTTAACTCATTTCACTTCATCACCATGAGTTTGCTAATAGTGGATATAGAAGATTTCCATAAGCTATTATGTACGTATATATTTATAAGAGTTACAACCAATATATATGTAGTTGATGTGTCGTTGAATAGGTGTTTATTCCTTATCAAGTTTTAAATTTATATTTTGCCGACTTAACCTATAACAACACTAACGGGCAGTGTACCCGATCAATGTAGCCTAACGGGCAGTGTACCCGACTCTACATGTTTGATGTGAGAGTGTTGAATGGGGTATATCCTAACATCTATAGCTCCTTTTTTGTTGCACACTTATCTAACATAATGCCATAGTCTACGAGAGCTTGTTTCATCCATAGTTTTCTTACACGAGGGATCTAATCCTACTTCTATATTAACGATTTGTAACACCCCAACCCGAGAAGGGCTAAAGTGTTCATAATGGAGTCAAATCAGAACACAAGTGAAACGGAGATTCATACAATAAGCAAAGGATACAAGGTTACAACAAAACTAAAACAAAAACAAAGGCTAAAATACAAAACAAAGCCCAACTCAGACTAAGCCCAATCTCATAATATCTAGTCACTTCTAAATCCAGTCCAATTTTTAGGCATTATTTATATCAACAATCTCTCCCTTTTTGATGATTACAAAACTTAAACTCATTAAGTCTAAAAATTAATTTTTAGACAAGTACTTAGTGAGTTTATATTCACTTCTCCCCCCTTTTTGTAGAATCAAAAGGTTATGCCGACTAGCTTCATAAATGACGTTAGACGGGATGAAAGCTCCCCCTTGATGTGTGCTCCCCCTCGTTCGAGGGCACCAAGGAATCGAGATATGGAATTCTCGCAAGAAAAATATTAGAAGCACAAGCATATATAGCAAAATTTGGAAAACAACAAGCATAGCAAACAAATACTAAGGTCACATAGCAATATATTCATTAATTCAAAGTAATGAGTAAAAGATCCTAATTTGCCAAAGAGAGCCATCGGACTTGCTTGCAACAAAAGGTTGGTTGATTCTTATATGAAAGTGAAAATCATAAGCATATAGTATGCCTAGATGGTTGATGATGGAGTGTTTGGAATGAAAGTAGTTGAGTTAGGGTAAGATTGTTGGATTAATAGAGGTATATATTTGGGTGCATGGATGTTGGAGAGTTTGGTGGTGGAGAGTTTGGAGATGGTGAGTTAGGAGCGGAAGATGTTGATTGAGGTTTTGAATGTTGTTCAAGTGAGGGTGTTGGATGAGATCTAGTGGGAAGATACTCAATCTAAATGAAGTGTTCATTCCATGCAATGGTTTGTTTTTGGAGAAAGATGCAACAACGAAAATTGTGGATATGGTTTTCAACTCGATTTGAGTTGTGGGGTGATGAAGGAGGTTGATCCAAGTTTCTTTTTGCAATCTATAGGCCAAGAAGAGCACTAAGCTCAAGGGCTTCCTTGAGTTCTTCAATGAACTTCAAATGTTTGGAGGAAGGTGATGATGGTGGAGTGTGGTTGTTATTTGGGATGGATGTTTGGATATGCAACATGGGAGTAGCATGTGAGTTGGTAGGAAGTTGTGGTAATTCTTTTGGTGGTGGAGACATTTTTGATTATGGGTAATAATTGATGGATGATGAGGAGGGTATGGTAGAAGAGGGTGTTTCATGAGTGGAGGGTGTTTTGGTTCAAATGGATGGAGTTTGGGTGTGTAGTTGGAAGTAAAGTTGTTGGAAGTGTAGTTGGATGATTGACCAAATTGATAGGGATTGTGGTAGGTTTCATTGAAGTTAGTTTGTGTGGTTTGGGATGAAGGTGGATGTTTGGCCAATGTGGTAAGGTTTGTATAAAGGTTCAATGGAATATTTTTGGATGTTGCATTGGTAGGTGAAACAAGATGTGAGGTAAGCAATTCGAGTATGGAGAGGAAGGTGGGTGATGCAAATTGCGTTGTGCAAGGTGCATAGTATTAAGATCACGAAGATCATGGAGTTGGTCAAGTTCTTCACAAGACTTCAAGGTTTCCAAGGAGGATGATGATGGAGGAATTTTGTTGTTGTTGACATGTAATGTTGGTGGGAAAGAGAGTGATGTGTTAGGAATGTAATGTTGATTGTTGTTTGGAGGTTGAGATTTTTCAACAAAAAGGATTTTTTTGAGGAAATGGATGAAATGTAGGTACGTAGTTAGGAGCATAGGAGGAATTTGGTGTTGGATGTTTAACAACATCATTTGGTTTGATGGGCTTTTTATGGATGTTAGGCTTTCTTCTCCAAACGGGTTTCTCGGTCATCTAAGCTAACCTTGAGGTTTTTGTTTTTGGTTTGATGGGAGAGGACATGATGAGATAAGTGGAGATTATGAGGAATGGGTGTGTTTATAGTGTAGGATTGGTGGGATTAAGGATGGATAAAATTTGTTGGATGGATTGGAATAAAATGTGTTTGTGAATTTTGTGAAGTGTAGGATGAAATGGGCCAAAAAGTAAAAAAGGAAACAGCACCTTCGACCATCAGATGGCCGGTCCCCTTAATTAGGGGCCGGTCCCCTTAAATATTAATGGGGCCGCCTTATGAATTAAGGGGGCCGCCAATCTGGTGGTTCTCAGATTACTAGAAATGGGTTTTTGGCAGAAAATGGTAGAGAGGGTTGTGTTTTTAGGCTTAGTTTCAAGCAAGTCCAACTCTTTGCGGCAATTATGCATGTAATAGATATTTATGCGAAACATGTCAATTAAAGAGATTAAGCAATCAAGTAATTTCATCTAGCATGCAAACATACTCATCAAGCAAGTAATATATATATGAACTAGGAACCAATAAACTACACCAAGTATATTCTTAATTATATGTAGGTGGTAGGATTAATGAACTATTTGATGGATCCTAATGTGTGTGTCTATGTGCAATAAATGGGAACTTAAGATAGCATGGACTTCTAGACTTGTTACAAACAAAATCTAAATAGATAAACCATGTTCCTCTTGATTTGTTTTGATTTTCTTATAAGTGTCATGTACATAGGTATAGATGACAAATATGAGATCGTCATGAATGATTTAAAGAAACGTTTTTAGCATTATTCAACATTGCAAGAAAATTAGTTTTCATGGATTTCCTAGAAAATTAGTTTTCATATGTTTGGAAATAGATTTGTACGTAGATTTGAATAAAATAGATTGGGTTTTACTTCAAAGTGTGTTAATGAAACGTAAAGAAAATTTTCCCAATCTTTGGTTTTGATCAAAACAAAATTGTAGATATTGATAGTGAAAACATGTTATTGAAAACTGGGATAGTCATTTGAAAAACTATTTTCCAAAATGTGAGGTTTTTGCATATTTTTAGAGATATTAGATTTTTGACAACAAATATCATTAATCATAGATTTTAAATTTTTTTTATTAAAGATCTCATGCTCAAGAGAATTGGTTAAGCCTATTGTCACATGCTATCTTTTTTTTTTTACATAACTTATGATCATAAGTGAGTGATAATGTAATTCTATATGTTTGATGTGAGAGTGTTGAATGGGGTATATCCTAACATCTATAGCTCCTTTGTTGTTGCACACTTATCTAAATTAATGCCATAGTCTACGAGAGCTTGTTTCATCCATAGTTTAAATCCTACTTCTATATTAACGATTGATCCACTCAACTCATTTCACTTCATCACCATGAGTTTGCTAATAGTGGATATAGAAGATTTCCATTATCTATTTTGTTCGACAATGAACAATTTCATTTTATTCCTAGGAAAGTCAACTAATGATGTTTCTAGGTTATAAGTATATAAGCTATTATGTACGTATATATTTATAAGAGTTACAACCAATATATATGTATAGCTGATGTGTCGTTGAATAGGTGTTTATTCCTTATCAAGTTTTAAATTTATATTTTGCCGACTTAACCTATAACAACACTAACGGGCAGTGTACCCGATCAATGTAGCCTAGTTGGTAAGTAGGGTGTCTGTAACACCCCAACCCGACAAGGGCTAAAGTGTCACATTCATGGTGTCAATCAGAACAAACACAAGCATAAACTTTAATTATACAAATGGATACAAGAGTTACAAAAGGTTCCATGATAAAGGAATACAATATCAGAACTAAGTACAAAATGACTAATCTAAAGCATCTTCAGAACCACTATTAACTCATCAAGCAATTCCTCTCTAAAAGCTCCTATTTGCACTCTTCGCCCATCACCCAGCTTCTTTCTAAAACCTGCCGCGTGAGAAAGAAAACGCGGCTGAGCTTAAAAAGCCCAGTGAACCGATATAACAACGAAGTAATAATGAAACAATACTAAATAAGGTATAAAGGGAATAACATAATGTAATCAAAGGTAAGTATGAAATAGTAATAAGAGGTAAGGTAAGGGTTAGTCATCAACCACGAGCCCAGAAACAGATATAATGGCTTCATAATAATGCCTTCATCATAATCATAATCATATCTCTTCATAATCATATAGAGGGGAGACCTCTCAGATAATCAGACAATAATGAGGGGTGTCCTCATATGGGTGGAGTAGCTAGCTCCCAGAAATTTGTGAAGGACGTGCATTGCACACACAACCACATTCACCAGACAAATCATATCATATCATATCAGAAACAGAAACAGAAACAGATCTAGGATGCATCCATACGCCCCTACCCATTCACATGCAGACCAATCAAAGGGACGTGGCAGAACATCACTCTACTGCCCTAGAGTCATGTCAGAGGTGCATCCCTGACACGGACATGGAACCCCCATGCCTAGTGAAATAAATTTGGCTCGGGTGTCAAACTAGAATAGGTCAAACAGAATGTCATAATGACGCAGATCATAGGTCATCAAAATAATCAGATCAGAAATACATATCATAGGTTCATATCATAAGGTCCAAATCAGAAGGTCAAATCAGAAAGTCCAAATCAGCAGGTTCAGATAACAAAGGTTTATCACAGAAAAGGTTCAGAAAATAAAATGGGGTATCATAGCAATGGCATCGGGAACCCTAAACAAAGGAAAATATCAGAATAAAGGTAGCAAGGTTCATATCAATGGTTCAAGGTTTACAAGTGTGAAAGTTTTCATAAGGAAACAGATTTAGAGGTTTTTCATTTCATTTAAAAACATGATTTTCACAAAGGTATTTCTCTAAAATGTTTTTAGCGGAAGTTAATATCATGTTAAAAGAAATCATTTCCACACGTTTTGTCTCATATCATCCAGTTATATTTTCAAAGGTTTTCATACAAAACATCATATCAATGAACCAGAGACATCAGAAGAACCAAGATCAGAAATCAGAGTAGGGTTAGAGAAAACGGATCATGAGTCATGAGAAACCTTACTGAAAGGTCAGAATATCTGTACCTTAACCGAAAGCAAACCAAAAAGGAAGTCACACGAATGAATACGGAACGAATTACTCCCGCTTCACGAAACCTATACGAATCAATTACCGATTATTACTTTAAGTCCATTATGTTACTTAATTTAGTATTCTTTCTATTTTTAGTAACTTTCTATTTTAGGTAACTTTTCAGATTTAGTAACTTTCCAAATTTAGTAAGTTTCCATAATTAACAGGTTTCCAAAAATAGCAGGTTTTCATAAGTAATAAGTTTTCAAAAATAGTAAGTTCCCATATTTACTAACTTTTCCAAATTTGTACCCCCTGTTTCTTTTTTGTTTGAAGCAAAACATCAACCAGATCCTTAAACACAAACTCGCCACATGGACATACTAGATCACATATGGTTCTTTATTTCATGCACAAAAATTCCGAAGCAACAAAAGCATATATAGCCGATTGTTATATATGTTTATATTTGTGATTTTTATGTGGATAAATACATGCGTACCATATATATATGTATATTATGCGATCCACGTCTTGTTAATAAACAACTTTATGTGATAAGGAAACATAGAATTTAAAAGAAAAGATGTAATAGTCAATACCAGGGCACGAATGGGAAAGAAAGAAACCGAATGCAAGGAATTCACCAACCTAAACACAACCCTCCACGTACACCACAAATGAAAGATCCCTCAACTCGTCCTTGTGTCACCCTTGTGTTCGAACAGAAAAAGAAAGACTAGAAAAAAAATATTAAAGCCGCTACTTTGTAAAATAAATTTTAGGTTTAGGGTTTTGTGGAGGAAAATAGGATGCGTATGTTTTTGTGTTATGTGACAAAAATAAAACCGGTCCTCCTTTTATTATGTGGTGGGTTCGAATGGCTAAGGCCTAGAACAAGTTGGGCTTAAGATTTCTTGGTTGTTGGGTTGAGCTATTGTTGGTTTCAGTTACATAACAAAAGAGAACGACCCAAAGCAAATGTCCACAAAGCGCAAATAGTTTCCTCGTATTATTTTTATGTCACAAAATTATTTTGGAGTTCAAATATGTTCAAAGATTTCTAATTTGACGTTTCGTTATAGTTTTATGAATTTATGGTTAATTCGTTTAATTATCTTCGCGTTTTTAATTCCTTGTATTGTTTCTCAAAAAAAAATTCAAATTATACGTAAAATTAGGATTACGGAATTTAGGGTTTTACAACTCTTCCCCTCTAAAAAGAAAATCTCGTCCGCGAAATTGAAATGTAACAAAATGGAGACGTATCAAATCATGCAAAACATGAAAACTTGGTTTCTCATAACCCTATCTGGTCGATCTACGATGGTTTTCGTTTCACACAAAAGGAACATATCAGGTGGTGTCAAATCAAATGAATAGAATGTCGCATGTAAAGAATGATAATGGTGATTCCTTCGGAAGAGATAAGCGAAAGACGCTATGAATATGCGACAGCTAAGGAGGTAGAGTTAGACGATAGGAAACCTCCCCTGAAACGTACAAGAATCACAAATGGTCCAAATTTGGTTCCAAAAAAATTCCGATCCTTATTCAAACAAATCATAATGCAACGGTCTCACAGACGCAAAATGTATAAGTAGCAAAACATTTGTGTACCCCTCCATATGAACAAAGTCATACATACTACATCAGATGGTAGAAAGCTCTACAACGAAACCTAAGATCATTATCAAAATACAAAGGTCAACAAACATATTCTCGAAGATTCAATATATCAAATCGTACGGCAATAAGGCAGATCAAACGTTTAGGTCGAAGAACCTAAAGGCTCACTAATCGCAGATAGTCGTGAATGGAAACAGAAGTCTAAGGCTTCTCTTAGGCACTTCTCAAGATATCCTATGAACACAATAAGTGCACTTATATGACGTCATTATTATCACGTTGATCAGGCGTCATAATACTAGCCTCAGATAATATACCCTCATGATGGTCATACTCTATCTCGAGTCGTGAATCAAAATCTATAAACCACCTAGCAGTCCAACTAAATTCCTAGGGTTGGCCCTAGTCAAAGATCAATAACGGAAAAATGTCAACAAGACAAGTGAAACTCGCAATGACGCAACAAAATCAAGAAATATAACCAAGAGGAAAATGAAACTGCTTGTAAGAGTAACGAAAATCATAGAATGTCTATCGGAAGTAAGGTACATCATCAAAAATGTCAATCCATTCATAACATCAATCTCAAGGTTCCTTCCAAGCTCGAGTAGTCGGTCCATGGTTGTCTATCAGCTCATAGGGTGAAAAGAAAAAAAAACAATAATCTTGAGTCTGGTTCCTCAAGCCTTCGACAGTTCTTCATGGAATTGTGGTGTGGGATTGCGAATCTTCGTCATGATCACCAAGCATCCTTTCACCTGCAAGTCTGCTTTTGCTCTCAATTCATTTAATTACAACTAAAATGAATAGAGAAGCAAAATTGCGGTCTTCGACAGGTCTTCTATCACGGCTTCAGGTTTTAAGGTAAACGCTACCGTTGTCGACTCCAGGTTATGAGTTGAAGCTCCTCTCCTCCGGTCTGGTTGTCTTGATGCCCGAACTATAATCTCCACGTGCTGCATGAGGTATTAACGAGTCCTATCTCAGTTTTTTTTTCTCTTCTCATATGCTTCTTCCACAGTAACGCCTGTCGCGAACATCTTCTACCACTCTTCTTCAAAATTCCTAATTTCCGATAACGGTCTTCAACCTTGGTCCATTCTGTGGAAAAATCTGTCTCCGCAGGATACATGATAGTCTTGTCTACTACGACCTCTGAATGCCAATCAAGTCTTTCTCTTCCAGAACAAAATGGTTATTCTAACTTAATACGAACATGGTCTTCATGTTTCTCTTTCGTCTCTGAACACAACATAATGTCATACTATGACAATTTGTCCAAACATTCGCGAAAACATAAATTCCATCAGATGCTTAAGATATTTAACCTTTTAGCCAATATAATTGGCACCATCAAGCTTCATAATGATTATAACTAGTACAAAAGGTAGCTTCATAAGAGATCATATTAGGGAAAATATTCACATCTACTTCACATCACCTTCCTTCTTCTTCGCAATTAAAACTGAAATAGTTCACGGAGGCGGTTAGTTAACCCCCTTCTTAGAAGTTCTGGTGGTTGCTTCTTCAATCCTTCGAATCTAACCGAGACCATCTGATACGGAGTTTTCAAAAGTAGACCGAAATCAATCATTGATAGGCGGAAGTGGATAATGATTACGGATAGTGATACGGTTAAGTTCACGATAGTCGATACGCCGCCGCATACTTCCCTTCTTCTTCTTCATACCAAAAGGAGCATCCAAAGAGAAACACTGAGGTGAACAAAATCATATTCCATCAGCTCCTTCAATATGTCAACTTCTATGGCACCATTGTTTCTTCAACTGAGATCAGTTCAATGCCAATCTACTTCCCAAGCGGGAGGGAATGACAAGAGGTTCATCAGAGACCATCGGAAAATTTGTACAACAGAATACTTCCAACGCTAAAACTTCCCACGGTTGGATACTAATAGGTGTCAGGAGAAAACATGACAATCAAATGAGATTGGAGTCTGTACTTCTATAGCAGCATTAATCTTAACAGATTTAAGTGGTTGAAAGCCATCATAACAAGAGTAGAATGGATTAGATTGCTAAATGTCACATATCACAAATGGTAGTCTATGGTAGCTTATGAAGAGTCATCCAATCTAAAATCAAAAAGCCTCGAAATCAGATATATCAAAGTAAACGGATTCGTAGAACGAATACGGTCGTCAAACCAGACGGATAGTTCATATATCAGAGTCAAGTACATGGTTCATCATAAGTGCTGAGATAGATAAGCGAACAGTTCAAAGTGTTGGAATCTTGTTTGGCTCCTTAGCACAAGTGATCGGTAGAGTGTGTATCTTCGGTAATACGAACATCGTATGGTTGCCAGAAGTGAGATGTATGGGATATCAGTTGTCAGCATCATCATGCTCGGTTAACAAATCCATACTGAGATAATATTAACATCATATCCTTCTAAAGGAACTGATTGGCAGACAAAGTTCATCATTCAAAGGGAGGGAAAAGATCTTCCTATATCCGTGGTTATTAACTACCGGAATTCTCATATGAGTATTAATGGATTATGCATAGTCAAGTAATATCAAATGATACATTTTATGTCCAGCATAAGTAATGAATTCACCGAATATGTCAAACACATTATGGTTGAATGACCTTTGGAATGGTCGGAAGGTATCAAACTGTTTATCAAACAAATCGGAATCGGAGAACAAAATCAGAAGGTGAAACTCAAATGGTGCAAGGTATCAATGTAGTGTCTGAAGTATTCCAACTCACTTGGAAATCAAAACATGGAATGCGAGACTTCTAACTTATGAGGCACCAGTTCATATAAGGCCTAAAGGCAAAGGCAAGAACGAGAGTAATGCGGAAGCAAATGTCACAAACATAAATGTCCTAGTCTACCCATTCCTCACCGGTCAAAACTTATGGTCCTATGGGGAGATCTTAAGGCAAATATCAAAGGTTATCTTATGGGCGTCTACAGTGGAAACTTAGTGGTCCAAACTTCACAGGTCAAGGTTAAATGTACTACAAGTCGCAGCCTGGGCTCTAATACCATAATTGTAACACCCCAACCCGACAAGGGCTAAAGTGTCACATTCATGGTGTCAATCAGAACAAACACAAGCATAAACTTTAATTATACAAATGGATACAAGAGTTACAAAAGGTTCCATGATAAAGGAATACAATATCAGAACTAAGTACAAAATGACTAATCTAAAGCATCTTCAGAACCACTATTAACTCATCAAGCAATTCCTCTCTAAAAGCTCCTATTTGCACTCTTCGCCCATCACCCAGCTTCCTTCTAAAACCTGCCGCGTGAGAAAGAAAACGCGGCTGAGCTTAAAAAGCCCAGTGAACAGATATAACAACGAAGTAATAATGAAACAGAAATGAATACTGAATAAGGTATAAAGGGAATAACAGAATGTAATCAAAGGTAAGTATGAAATAGTAATAAGAGGTAAGGTAAGGGTTAGTCATCAACCACGAGCCCAGAAACAGATATAATGCCTTCATAATAATGCCTTCATCATAATCATAATCATATCTCTTCATAATCATATAGAGGGAAGACCACTCAGATAATCAGACAATAATGAGGGGTGTCCTCATATGGGTGGAGTAGCTAGCTCCCAGAAATTTGTGAAGGACGTGTATTGCACACACAGCCACATTCACCAGACAAATCATATCATATCATATCAGAAACAGAAACAGAAACAGATCTAGGATGCATCCATACGCCCCTACCCATTCACATGCAGACCAAATCAAAGGGACGTGGCAGAACATCACTCTACTGCCCTAGAGTCATGTCAGAGGTACATCCCTGACACGGACATGGAACCCCCATGCCTAGTGAAATAAATTTTGCTCGGGTGTCAAACTAGAATAGGTCAAACAGAATGTCATAATGACGCAGATCATAGGTCATCAAAATAATCAGATCAGAAATACATATCATAGGTTCATATCATAAGGTCCAAATCAGAAGGTCAAATCAGAAAGTCCAAATCAGCAGATTCAGATAACAAAGGTTTATCACAGAAAAGGTTCAGAAAATAAAATGGGGTATCATAGCAATGGCATCGGAACCCTAAACAAAGGAAAATATCAGAATAAAGGTAGCAAGGTTCATATCAATGGTTCAAGGTTTACAAGTGTGAAAGTTTTTATAAGGAAACAGATTTAGAGGTTTTTCATTTCATTTAAAACATGATTTTCATAAAGGTATTTCTCTAGGATGTTTTTAGTAGGAGTTATTTAAATTTCCTTTTGAAACAAGTCTGATATCATGTTTAAAGAAATCATTTCCACATAGTTTGTCTCATATCACCAAGTTATATTTTCAAAGGTTTTCATACAAAACATAATGTCAATGAACCAGAGACTTCAGAAGAACCAAGATCAGAAATCAGAGTAGGGTTAGAGAAAACGGATCATGAGTCATGAGAAACCTTACTGAAAGGTCAGAATATCTGTACCTTAACCGAAAGCAAACCAAAAAGGAAATCACACGAATGAATACGGAACGAATTACTCCCGCTTCACGAAACCTATACGAATCAATTACCGAGTATTACTTTAAGTCCATTATGTTACTTATTTTAGTATTCTTTATATTTTTAGTAACTTTCTATTTTAGGTAACTTTTTAGATTTAGTAACTTTCCAAATTTAGTAAGTTTCCATAATTAACAGGTTTCCAAAAATAGCAGGTTTTCATAAGTAATAAGTTTTCAAAAATAGTAAGTTCCCATATTTACTAACTTTTCCGAATTTGTACTTTAATACTCTAAGGTTATTATTTGACGATTAAATACTATATAAGGTTTAAAATGACCAATACAATAGTTTGGGTCTCAAAATATCAATATTAGAAGTTTAGGGTCTAAAATATAAATTATCAAAATTAAATATTAAAAATCAAATAAAAATTAATTTAAAGATTAGTTTAATAAATTATATTAAGATAATAATTTTGGACCCCGCCATTATAATTTATATAACTTATTAACGTACCCACGATCTTAATATTTATGCCGCGACGACCAAAGATTTTTATAAAATCATGTAAGGCTTGTTTATAATCCGACATCGGTTCACTTTATCCATATACACACGACACCTTTTTTTTGTTATTAAAAATAACCCGAACAAACAAAACCCTTGTAAACATTAAACAACACATCTCGTTAATATTAATAAACCGACCAATCCAAAAGCACCCTTGTTAAATATTTATGCGATCAAAAATAAATGAAGACCCCTCCACTCCTTTTGATTCGAAAACAAATGAAACAACCAAATCTATTATTTTTCTTTTTATTCATAAACAAACGCACCCTATATTATTATCATGCATGACCCAAAAATATACATGCGTGACCCCCTTGTTTCTTTTTGGTTTGAAGCAAAACATCAACCAGATCCTTAAACACAAACTCGCCACATGGACATACTAGATCACATATGGTTCTTTATTTCATGCACAAAAATTCCGAAGCAACAAAAGCATATATAGCCGATTGTTATATATGTTTATATTTGTGATTTTTATGTGGATAAATACATACGTACCATATATATACATATATTATGCGATCCATGTCTTGTTAATAAACAACTTTATGTGATAAGGAAACATAGAATTTAAAAGAAAAGATGTAATAGTCAATACCAGGGCACGAATATGAAAGAAAGAAACCGAATGCAAGGAATTCACAAACCTAAACACAACCCTCCATGTACAAACAATTTCCCACAAATGAAAGATCCCTCAACTCGTCCTTGTGTCACCCTTGTGTTCGAACAGAAAAAGAAAGACCAGAAAAAAAATATTAAAGCCGCTACTTTGTAAAATAAATTTTAGGTTTAGGGTTTTGTGGAGGAAAATAGGATGCGTGTGTTTTTGTGTTATGTGACAAAAATAAAACCGGTCCTCCTTTTATTTTGTGGTGGGTTCGAATGGTTAAGGCCTTAAAACAAGTTGGGCTTAAGATTTCTTGGTTGTTGGGTTGAGCTATTGTTGGTTTCAGTTACATAACAAAAGAGAACGGCCCAAAGCAAATGTCCACAAAGCGCAAATAGTTTCCTCGTATTATTTTTATGTCACAAAATTATTTTGGAGTTCAAATATGTTCAAAGATTTCTAATTTGACGTTTCGTTATAGTTTTATGAATTTATGGTTAATTCGTTTAATTATCTTCGCGTTTTTAATTCCTTGTATTGTTTCTCAAAAAAAATTCAAATTATACGTAAAATTAGGATTACAAAATTTAGGGTTTTACAGTGTCGATCACTAAGAGTGAGATCTCTAATATACTAATTCTAAAGGTATTCGACTCTATTAACCTAAACTAACGTAAAAGGGGGGTTTCAGCCTGAGAGACTAGCACGGTTTTGGTTTTATACTAAACTAACTAAGATAAACAAACAATAGAAGATACCAAAGATAAGAAGAGTGTGTTAACCAAGTTTCATATATGATTAAGTTTTAATAAGTTCCTAAAACCTGCAGTGATTGGTGCTCAAGACTAGGCGCGGTCAATCCTACCTCTCGTTTCCCTAGAGTCTAGATTCCATTCTAATTGGAATCCGCATAAAGCTGCTTAATAATTACAATGTTTATGATTAAATAGCTTGTCACTTGTTTTATTGCTAGTTCTATATCTAGTGTATATTAGTTAAATCTTTCTCGTTGGTTTCATTATATCGGCCAGTAAACCCTTAATGATTACTTATGACTATCCTATTTATCCAAAGACATCAGATTAAATAGGCGAGGAAGGGGTATGGCAGCCCAAGCAGTGCTCAGCTAGACACAGAGGTTATCAAAGCACTAATATAAATTCACCAAAGACATCAAACATATAGACTTTAATTGATGGGAAAGCAATTTTAAGGCGGGCATATGATCTTGCGTACTCACATACTACCGGCCATCTATCCTGATGAATTAAAGCTTACTATTACAATAAAGCAAAACTATTTAACATAAGTAATTAAAACGAAGACTGAGCAACCAATCGAATTAGAAACACATCATAACATCAAATAATCATAAACTTGGCTAACACATAAGGGTGTTAGCCCATAATCTCTATAACAAAGCACATAAACATAATCATAATGAATAGAGTATTAAACACAATGAATATGTTACGCTAACAATGATTACAGATGCTCCTCAAGGGTAATTAGGTCTTCTAGGTTGATCTTCTGCTGTTTGGAGGGGTTTTGATCGTCTGGGAATGACCCTAAGGGTTCCCAAGGATACCCTAATTCATGAATGAGCCCGGTATTTATAGATTCTGAAATCTGGGTCGATACGGCGCATCTAGAGAGTTAGATGCGCCGCATCTATAAGTAAACGTAGCCTCCAAGTCTGAAACTGACAAGATATGGCGTATCTAGAATTCTGATATGGAGCATCAGCCAATACGGCGCATCTAAAGACTTGATGCGCCTCATCTCTATCAGATTCAGATAGATCTCCTTTTTCTCTTTCCGTGGTCGCTTGAATCAACTAAAACGGAGTCTGGATGAAGATTTTACGGCCAAAATACGAAAGCATCTTCAAGTGTCGACTTGTATTCTTTGATTTCTCTTTTAAGCTTCTAATCTTCACCTTAATGTCTCGGCAAGGATTGTATACGGCCAATACGGCGCATCGGATTGGTCTGATGCGGCGTATCAAGGTAACTTCGCGTGGGGTCCAAGATTATTAAATTCCAGAATATTCGTACACCGCCTTTAGATGCGGCGTATCTTGATCTTGTATGCGGCGCATGTCCTTCAGTATCTTGGATTGTATTTGGTGAATTCTTGATAGTGATACGCCGTATATCAGAAGAATAATGCGGCGTATCTGGAATAGAACGAGCTTGATCTTCTTCGTTGACCAAAGTTTCATATGCGACGCATGATAGAATTACATGCGGCGCATTCTTCAAAGTCATGCAATGGTCTTCGAATTCATCTAAGTATGATATTGCGGCGTATCTGTTGAGAGAGATACGACGCATCTTCTGGATTTCAGTAGACTTTTGACATCTTGCTAGTTTTGCTCCATAATTAGTTCAAAATCGCCAAGTTTCACCAATTGCTTGTTTATAACTGAGAATAACAAAAGTAAGCCATTAAGTATCGATTCTTATGTAACATAATATAATACAAGCGAATAACATAGGATAAATGACGCTAATAAAATGTACTTATTTGAGTTCATCAATAGCTAAGCATTAATCTAACTAATCATTTATCTAAGCATGCAAATTATAATAATGGACATAAAAGAGAAGCGTACCTTCTAGTATTCAATATATTTTCTTCAAGCACTTCAAGTTACCATGTTGACTTATAGAAGTCATTTGTAGATGAGATTCCAACTTTTTCGAAGAATGATAACTCAGCCATTTGGTCTCCATTGTCTCATTGGTCCAAACAT
Source organism: Artemisia annua (assembly GCA_014162995.1). Classification (NCBI taxonomy): domain Eukaryota; kingdom Viridiplantae; phylum Streptophyta; class Magnoliopsida; order Asterales; family Asteraceae; genus Artemisia; species Artemisia annua. The sequence continues at coordinate 68,027 of LBNU01034782.1, forward strand.
GTTTAACATTTGGCTAGGATGCATTTATGGTGATAATACTTCCCATGGATTGTAACTCGGTTGATAATTCCACATTTGATGACTAGTGTTATTGTAGTTTTGCCTATTTTGGTTTCTTCTAGGTTGAGGTGTTTTAGATCGAGGATGAGAGTTATTTGGTTTTCTTGGTGGTGGAGTTTTAGATCTTACTTTAGGTTTAGAGGATCCTACTTTGGTTTATAAGGATGGTTTATAAAAAAATTTTACTTCTTCATCACTAGCAAGAGGTATTTTCTTATCATTTATGAGTATGTATTTGGGATTTGATTCTACAGGTTTTAGTTTACTAGGTTCGCTTTCAAACTTAACATTTTTTGTTTCACTAGTTGAAGCTTCGGTTGAGTTAAATCCTAAACCAGTTTTATCTCCGGTTACTCTTTGAATGCTTATTATTTTCTTAAGTGAATTACTACTATGTTCAAATTTGTCAAGTTTGCAAATTTCTTCCTTAAGTATTTCGTTTTCATTTTTTAAGTCTTAACATAATTTACATTCTTCAAAAATTTCTTTACCTTTTTCTAAATGGTGTATTTTAATTTTTAGTTCTAGTATTTCATTTTCTAATTGGTTGTTAGTGCGTTTTAGTGATTTATTTTTAATTATTACTTTTTGTCCTAGTTTGCATAGTCTATTATACTCACTATCTAAATCTTTTTCGTCTAATGATAATTTTTCATCACTAAAGTATTCGGTTTCGGAACGTACCTCAGTAGATGTCTTAGCCATGAGACATCTCTCATCCTTTGTAGTTTCTTTCTCATCTTCATCGCTATCACTCCAAGCTCCTACAACGAACGCCTTTTGATTTTGATCTCTTGACATCATTGGACATTTTCCGATGAGATGATTTGGATCACCACATTTGAAGCACTTCCTTTCACTCTTGCCATTTTTGTCATTTTTATTTCTTTGGTATGCTTTCCTTTCATCATGCGATTGTCTAACGAATCTTCCTCGCCTTTTGAAGAATTTCTTGAAGTCTCTTACGGCCATGGCATATTTTTCGTCATCACTTTCGGAGGTTGAGCTATCCTCGTCACTAGATTCCTTCCTAGCTTTCAACGCAATTGACTTGCTTTGCTCTCTTTTTCCTTTGACCATCTCGGAGTCTTTCTTTATTATTGCTTCATAGACTTTCAAGTTGCCGATCAACTCGTCAAGTTGAAGAGTTGACAAGTTCTTCGATTCTTCAATCGCCGTAACTTTAGCTCGCCATTTTGGATGAAGAGCCCTAAGAAATTTCCTAACAAAATTCTTACTAGAAAAATTCTCATCAAGTGCTTTTAAACTTGTGATGATAGTGTTAAACCTAGCAAAAGCATTATCTATTGATTCCTCCTCCGGAATCGTGAATTGTTCATATTGTTGAACAAGAAGATCTATTTTGTTATCTTTAACTTGACTATTACCTTGGTGAGTGATTAGTAAAGAATCCCAAATTTCTTTTGCGGTTTTACACATAAAAATTCTTTCATATTCTTTGCGTGGTAACGCATTATAAATAACCATTTTAGCCTCATTATTTTTTGCTAGTTTCTTTTTCAAATCATCATTTTGTTTTTCAAAAGATACAATTTCATCCTTTTTAGTTTCAAAATTATATTGAATAGGGGGAAAATCACCAAAGGTAATAACATGTCAAAGATCTAGATCCTTTGATTTCACATAAGTTTCGAATCAATTTTTCCAATATAAAAATCCATCACTTCCGAATAGTGGTGGTCTTTGCATATATTGCCCTTCTAAATCTTTTTCAGATTCCATAGATCGTTGCAAGTTTTAAAATGCAATATATTTTAAAGATCTTGCTTTGACGTGGCTCCTGATACCAATTGTGGAAAACTAGAAGGGGGGGGGGGGTTGAATAGTTTTACGTCTTTTTAAATTTATAAAACTTGGTTTCAAAATATTGATTAGAGTTTATTCAATTGTTTGTTTGAAAAACCTTTGATTAGAGTTTAGTATGAAAACAACTATATGATCTATTGTATGTGTCCTTTTAGGTTTGTTATAAAAAACTTTGTTTTTGAAAACTTTGTTTACTTTAAAAACTTTCGATATGAACTTATGTGAATTCAAGTCTTGCACGATATGAACAACTATATATATATATATATATATATATATATATACACACACACACTATAGCAATTAGAATGTAAGTAAAGAAATAAGTAAGAGATGGAAAGATCGAACCGCGAGACAAGAGATTTATAGTGGTTCGGCTACAAGGACACCTTCCTTGCCCTACTCCACTCCCCGAGCACCTAACTCGAGAGTTTTCTTCACTATGTCAACAAGCTCCTTTATGGCGGAGAAAACCTTACACACCAATATACACACCACAACTTTGTCACACCTTATTCACACCTTCTTCACACCTATCTATCTTCACAACTATCTACTTCACAACTCTTTACTTCACACCTATCTTCTTCACACCTATCTTCTTCACAACTATCTTCTTCACAACTATCTACTTCCACTATCTACTTCACACTTATCTTCTTCACACCTATCTACTTCCAACTATCTACTTCACAACTATGCTAATCTATATTCTACCAAATATTCACAACTAGTTACACAAAGAAATAGATATAATGGATGAAGCTCTAACCAACTTGGATGTGGAGATCACAACAAGTTGTAATACTTCTTCTCTTGGTAGATTGAAGTATTCTTCTCTTGCACTTGAAAGGTTGAGGCTTGGATCACTTTGAAACAAAGATTTATGTATATATGATCAAAGGATTTTAGAGAATAGAAATGAGATCTAGAACAGAAAGTTTTGGGGTGCAAAAGGTGAGAAAAATATGTGAAATAAACCAGTATTTATAGGGGAAAAAATATTGTTTGGGAGCGTGGGCGGTCCCCTTAATTGAAGAGGCGGTCCCCTTAATTCTGGCCGGTCCCCTTAATTAATTAAGGGGGCCGCCTAATAAAAAAAATATTTTTTCTTTAGAATTTTTGTCTTTTTGTGGAGAAGGTTTTTCTTGAAGAATATAGCCGTTTTTTGGGTAGAAATTAGAATTCAAAATATTTATTTTGAATAAAACATTTCTTATAAATACAAAAGTATTTTGTATAAGTTTAAAAATGTTTGTCCCACTTTATAAAAAATGTAAGGTTTGTAAAGATAAAAATTCCTTTGATCATAAAATGCATTAAACGCTTTGTTTATTCATACCTTAAGTGATTTGGATGCTAAAGTGAATATTTACAACTAAATACTTGTTTACGTCATAATTTGTAGTTCAATGAGTTTTACTTTTTATGATTATCAAAACATAGAGATATCGATATATGTTAATAACGTTTTTAGGCATTATTTATATCAACAATCTCTCCCTTTTTGATGATTACAAAACCTAAACTCATTAAGTCTAAAAATTAATTTTTAGACAAGTACTTAGTGAGTTTATATTCACTTCTCCCCCTTTTTGTAGAATCAAAAGGTTATGCCGACTAGCTTCATAAATGAAGTTAGACGGGATGAAAGCTCCCCCTTGATGTGTGCTCCCCCTCGTTCGAGGGCACCAAGGAATCGAGATATGGAATTCTCGCAAGAAAAATATTAGAAGCACAAGCATATATAGCAAAATTTGAAAAACAACAAGCATAGCAAACAAATACTAAGGTCACATAGCAATATATTCATTAATTCAAAGTAATGAGTAAAAGATCCTAATTTGCCAAAGAGAGCCATCGGACTTGCTTGCAACAAAAGGTTGGTTGATTCTTATATGAAAGTGAAAATCATAAGCATATAGTATGCCTAGATGGTTGATGATGGAGTGTTTGGAATGAAAGTAGTTGAGTTAGGGTGAGATTGTTGGATTAATGGAGGTATATATTTGGGTGCATGGATGTTGGAGAGTTTGGTGGTGGAGAGTTTGGAGATGGTGAGTTAGGAGCTGAAGATGTTGATTGAGGTTTTGAATGTTGTTCAAGTGAGGGTGTTGGATGAGATCTAGTGGGAAGATACTCAATCTAAATGAAGTGTTCATTCCATGCAATGGTTTATTTTTGGAGAAAGATGCAACAACGAAAATTGTTGATATGGTTTTCAACTCGATTTGAGTTGTTGGGTGATGAAGGAGGTTGAGCCAAGTTGCTTTGTGCAATCTATAGGCCAAGAAGATCACTAAGCTCATGGGCTTCCTTGAGTTCTTCAATGAACTTCAAATGTTCGGAGGAAGGTGATGATGGTGGAGTGTGGTTGTTATTTGGGATGGATGTTTGGATATGCAACATAGGAGTAGCATGTGAGTTGGTAGGAAGTTGTGGTAATTCTTTTGGTGGTGGAGACATTTTTGATTATGGGTAATAATTGATGGATGATGATGAAGGTATGGTAGAAGAGGGTGTTTCATGAGTGGAGGGTGTTTTGGTTCAAATGGATGGAGTTTGGGTGTGTAGTTGGAAGTAAAGTTGTTGGAAGTGTAGTTGGATGATTGACCAAATTGATAGGGATTGTGGTAGGTTTCATTGAAGTTAGTTTGTGTGGTTTGGGATTAAGGTGGATGTTTGGCCAATGTGGTAAGGTTTGTATAAAGGTTCAATGGAATATTTATGGATGTTGCATTAGTAGGTGAAACAAGATGTGAGGTAAGCAATTCGAGTATGAAGAGGAAGGTGGGTGATGCAAATTGCGTTGTGCATGGTGCATAGTATTAAGATCACGAAGATCATGGAGTTGGTCAAGTTCTTCACAAGACTTCAAGGTTTCTAAGGAGGATGATGATGGAGGAATTTTGTTGTTGTTGACATGTAATGTTGGTGGGAAAGAGAGTGAGGTGTTAGGAATGTAATGTTGATTGTTGTTTGGAGGTTGAGATTTTTCAACAAAAGGATTTTTTGGAGGAAATGAATGAAATGTAGGTACGTAGCTGGGAGCATAGGTGGATGCTTGACCATTATGAGGATTGAGGAAGGATTCATTTGAGTGAGCTTGAGGGTTGAGTGTATAGTTGGATACATAGGAGGAATTTGGTGCTGGATGTTTAACAACATCATTTGGTCTATTGTATGTGTCCTTTTAGAGTTTAGTATGAAAACAACTATATGATCTATTGTATGTGTCCTTTTAGGTTTGTTATAAAAACTTTGTTTTTGAAAACTTTGTGTAGGAACCCAGCACTCCTTGATCGTTACGGGCTCTAGACTTGATAAGTCTAATATTATCTATATCTAGGAACGCATAATAACGAAAGCGGAATATTCAATAAAGAATTAACATTATTATGAACAAGGTTTTTCATTAATAATCTCTAATAATAACACTAATATTTACAGCCCCAATCCTACTTGATCAAAGTAGAATGACCTTGAGGCTGACTAACCAACTAACTCTAACTAAACATTAATAAACCCTAGGCGTTTATCTTCTACGCCTAGGTTACACACACACACCTTTTAGTCGACTACATTATGGAAGACATACACATTAAAAACCTACGCCCTATGTCTCTTTATATAGAGAGATATTAGGGTTACAAAAGACTACGAATTGTATTAGGAAACAAATACTTTCCTAATCTTTATCTTCCATCTTTTTCTTTATCTTTTGTCACATTAAGTCCCTCATGTTTCATTCTTCTTGTTTTGTATCATCAAATCAATAAATATAATTCCCAACAATCTTCCCCTATTTGATGATGACAAAACAAATACCTTCTTGTACGAACTTCCCTAGACGAAGTAGAAAAGTTGAGATAAAATCTCACCATGAATGAAACAATCTTGTCTTCCTCTTAAACTATGCCATGCCACTCAAACATCTCTTCCCCTTTTTGTTATCAACAAATAGAGAACATATGCAAATAATGATCTTGACCACCACGAATTAATACCACACATCCAATTCATCCTTCTAATGTCTCAAATTACCCTCCATGAAGTTTTCCGCAACTATAAATGAACTTGAAACAATAGAAATCAAAACCATCAGTAGTAATACTAATCAACAGTAGTAAGAGTCAACAACTTCCCTTGAGTGGTGCATGAACATCAAATGATTAACACACATGATAAAATACTTCCCCTGAAATCAATGTGCTAACCATCTTCATGATTCTTCAAATCTGTAAGCTCCTTGTTATGATTACTGATGAAGAAAACCAAATATAACAAACTTGATGAAGAAGTAGAACAACCCAAACTTGTGTCTTATATCTTGTACTAACCACGTGACTCCAAACTCATACCAAGAACAAAAAATATGAATAGACCGCAATCTCTTGACAAATCCTCAACAAGATGAGACACTGAGTACTACAATGTAACTCCTTTAAGTGATAGCCAATGTGTGCATAGAGCATCATAAGAAAAATCACACTCTTTGGCTAGATTTATCAAGTCTTTGTCACTTCTTTAACGCCCAAACAAGTTATCTTTAAACGTGATGAAGCCGTTTAAGATATGATAAGAACACGCACCTGTGAAACTCAACTACAACATCAAATAAATGATATTCAACCTTCTTCGTAATCAATTAATCCAATACGAACAAATACGAGCCTTTAAAACTTTTAAGAACATAAACTTCTTCCTGTGTGTGTATACCAAATAACCTTCTGTGTGTGTAAACTAACAAACTCATCTTTAATCAATCATAGATACTTCCCCTCACTGCTCGTAAATCATGCATATATAACAATCAGTACTTTGAAAAGTCCAACAGTACTTCGAAACCTTAAAACAGTACTTTGAACGAGACACGCAGCAGTACTTTGCATGAACAGTACCTTGGAGCATAGCAGTACTTTAAACGAACAGCAGTACTTTCAAAAATATGGAGCAGTACTTTGGAGTTGGAACAGTACCTTGAAAATTTTAAATAGCAATACTTTGGTAACATATCAGTACCTTGCTCCCTTCATGTAGCAGTACCTTCGAATTATACGGGCAGTACCTTCATCGAGATGCTTAACATTAGCAGCCAATCCAATCTTCTTAAGCAACTTCCATCTTTTAAACTTCACTTGTCAAATAACCATAATACGCAGCAGTACTTTGTTGGATAGCAGTACTTTGAAATAACTTCAAAGATAGCAGCAACAAGTGAATATCAAAAC
>LBNU01034783.1:0-13848 GCA_014162995.1 Artemisia annua
TTATATATTTATATTATTTTATATATAAAGAATATCCATAAAAAATTTATACTAATATATTAAACACTTTTTTATGCTTGAAATATTTTTTTTGCCAAAAATATATATAATTAAATTAAAAAAAATATAAATAGTGTAATTCAAGTACAAATTTCGGTTTTCGATTTTGACCCATAACCGAACCGAACTTCGGTTCGGTTCTCGGTTCGGTTCGGTTATAGATATTTTCGGTTCGGTTCGGTTTTCGGTTATGACCCAAAAAAAAATTTAACCGAACAACCCGAACCGAATAAACCGATTAACCGAGAACCGAACCGATGAACACCCCTACTTATAACTTATTAGCATTTAATATAATGGCCCAAACTTAGCCTTAATATATGACGAAAGAGGTTTATGACATACAAATAAGGAAACTTTAAACACACGTACTATATATGCAGCATACAGTAAGGGGTGTTACTGTTTTTTCCTTAGCTAAGGTTATGTGGGTCCCACATTCTATATGAGTCTCTTAATGGGGGAGATCATATTTATATGTCTTGGTGATATAGAGGTATTAGTGGAAAAATGTGGGCTCCTCATAAAAAAAATCATTATTAAATACTTGTGTGGACCCATTTCTTTAGCTAAGGGAAACACCCCCAAGGGCATCCATTATGGTTGTTTTTAAAAAGGTTTATAAGAAAAAGAAGAGGTTTATAAAATTGTTAACTATAGTGGATATTAATTTCATGCTTACATGGCATGAATAGATCCAATATCTTAGATCTCTTCACAATTTAATGCATTGAGCTATGTTATCTTTTATATAATAAAAGAATTACATCATTTTGGAGTTTTTTTAGAGAACAATCTTATGTGAAAAAAATTGGACTAATCAGGATGCTTGAAACTGACACGCGTGCAAAATCGTGCGATTTAATTTGCTATTAAAAAGTCAAAATTGAATCTAATTTGGTCAACGTTTAATAAATTTCGTTTAGGGAATAAAATCAAGCAAAAATTATATGTGTCAAAAATCTAAAAAAAAAAAAAAAAAAAATCATCTATAAAGCGGACTAAATTTTAAAAACTTCAAGGACCAAACGTGACATACGATGTAACTTCCTATACATACCTGTTACCCCAATTGAAAAAAAAAAAAAAAAAAAAAAAAAAAAAAAAAAAAAAAAAAAAAAAAAAAACAGCTTACTCCCTCCCCTGGCACCACCACCCAGCCACCACGATTGAGCCACCATAAAAGAGATCCGGCTTCGGTTTTTCATTTAAAGATATTAAATGTTTAATCACAGAGATTTTGTTTTAAGGGTTAATCAAAGGTATGTTTTTGGGTTAAATACCCGGCTTATGGCTTTTTTGGTTTTGACTTTTTTGGTTTTGGCTTTTTAATCCAGCTTATATAACTTCATTATGATTAAGTATTATAAATTGATTATTTGATTATGTCGATTATCCAAACGCCTTAAACCCCTTATGTGCTTAAAACTAAGCAGATAAGCAGGAAGAAAAGCATTTTCGAACAGTTAAGTTTTGTGAATTATTTTTTTGTTGGCCCAGGCTTCTTCATGGTCATATATATAAAAGAGTGTCTCCACAAGATGGGAGAATGGTGTCAAGAACACCATGCAGCTGGTGGTAAGTTGCCATTAGCTCCTTCATATTATGTAGAGGAAGTAAAATAGGTGGGTCACTCGGGGTCGGTAACGGGTCAAAATGTCATGTGCAATATGCTTACAAAATTTACAATACTTAAATATTAATTCAAGTTTTTGAATAGAACGGGTAAGCAAGTTTTATAGTTTTATCCATCAAAAAACCTTTGGACGAGCTTCGTTCCAATATGATTGTCATTATAGATAAAAACATGACGATATATTTATAAGTTAATGGGTCAAAAATGTCATCTCTACATTTGAATACTATATGAACTATCTTGGCCTAACATGTCATAATGTTTATAAGTGTGACATAAAAGGTAATCAAAAGTACCATTAGTGAAAAAGAAGTTAAACATGAGGTAATCAAAACTTTTCTCCTTTTTATGTTATCTTTAAACTCAGCCCATATTCATTATGCAAGTATTCATACAATGATCATCCAAAATTGACTATCTGACCTATGTACTCATAATAAGTTTAACAATGCCTTAAAACTAAAATACATACTATTATTTGTCACTTGAAAACACTATAATAAGATAGTTACTTTCAATTTTGATGCTAAATCCAAAAGAAAAGAATAATAAGATAGTTGTTTTTATGGTTCAGGTGAAATACAACCACTTGAAAACACTTATAGTACCCTTGCATTCACAACAGTAGCAATTTAGTGTTAATACTTCATACTTTGGTATGTCTCAGATGAGGTATAATTTCATTTCCACTTCATGGAATAATAGATTTTATTTCTTTTCGTGTGCTATAGAAGAAACGGATGTGGAGATTAGCAAACGGTGAAACTGGTGTTTATAAGGAAAACGTTAAACTTTTATTGATAAAAGTAGAGATATGAGCCGGATTTGCTTCAATTGAAAAATTAGTGGCTCAAAGGTTTATAATTCTTTATCAGCAGAATATGCTGCTAAAGAAGAATAGAAACACCCCCAGAGCAATATTGCTCTGGAGGCGTCATGGGAAAGTGAAGAAATCGTTCATTAATATGGGGAAGTGAAGAAATCGTTCATTAAGGCCAAGAAAGCGATCATTGAGAAATAACACCACCCCATAGGCCACTACTCCCGAAACAACAGCTCCTAAAACGAAAGAGAAAGATAAGGCATAATCCGGAACGTACGGGTAAGAGAATACAATGCGTATATTTTTTTGGTGAGAGTATTTATTTATTAGTTTTTTTAGTGTTTGTTCATTATTCATGTTTATTGCTATGATATTGGGTTGAATTAGTTTAGGAAATATGCTGTGGCGTACAATAGTTGGAGTTTTTTTTTTTTTTTTTTTTTTTTTTTTTTTTTTTTTTTTTTTTTTTTTTTTTTTTTTTTTTTTTTTCCATTGTATGGGTTCTTCTTATTCTTTTCAATATTGTAATTATAAACATAAAGACCATATTGAATGTGAATGGTATTACTGTAATAGTAGTGCATTATTGACAAACTGAGTATGCTTGATGCTACCAAGCTCATCCATGTGATGGAGTTGGAAAGAACGTTTATTGACAAGTTTCCGACGTGTCACTCTTTGCTAAATAGCATATTGATCAAAGTACCATTGTTTCATAATTGGTAAGTGTAAAGTGAGTTAAGAGGGTTGTTAATATTATTATTAGAATTACTGTTTAACATGTTTACTTATCATTGTTCCATTCGAGACCTATGATCGATAGTCTCATTTCATCCAATATTATATTTACTTGAGCCACAATAATTGTAATCAAATTATAAGTGAAGAAATTCGGCATATCATGTTCGCATAGAACCGTAGTGAAGAACAATCGAGTTGACCTATTCCAGTTTTTTAGTATTTATTCTTTGTGAACAAGGTATTATTTGTTAAAGGAAAAGAGGGAAAAGGTTGAATGGCAAGCTTAAGTTCTTAATAATGTACATTTAAGTGAAACTTACTTCAATTTTTTTTTTCTTCAAAAATTTATGTCAAAACCCCGTGCGTGCACGGGTATTATAACTAGTATATTTATAAAGCTTTAACAAGTTTATCTATAAGTGAATAGACTTATAAATCTAAAAGGTTTATGTATTTGTGATGTGACATAAATATAAACCTTTGTAAATGGTTATCATAGTAAATGTTCTGACAATACATCACATCTTTCTTATTATTATTTAGCCACCATTTTATATAGGCAAATTAGTTATCAAATAGGGAAAATCCTTTAAGTACCCCAAAGGTACAAACATGCACACCCCTACCAACCAAAATTTTTTTTTCTTCATATGCCCCAGAGGCGGAGGTAGCCCAAAAAACTTGAGCGGATTGCTTATTTATGTGACACTTGTCCCTATTGTTGTCCCCACATTATACCATGATGGTACATTGTACTATACAATCTATTAAAAAAATAGAGGTCTTTTTTTATTCTTTTACAGTACATTTATCTTGGGTTTATGGGTCCCATTATTGTTTATACTTGGGCGACTCGTTAGGTATGTATTACACTTTATATATTATGGGTACTTGTGCCATATATTAATATACACTTTTTAAAAAAACATATACATTATATTTATTTAAAAAAAACATATACACAAATACAAAATACACTTTATTTAAAATCATATACACACACATTTAAAAAAAAGAAAACACACACATTTGAAAAACCAAAAAACCAAAACCCATCTAACTTCCCTCTCCATCATCCCTCTCCCTCTTGATTTTTTTCGCAATCATAAACCCTAACCCTTAATCTCCCTTCAAACGCAGAATCAAATTTTAAAATCCTAAATCTACTCTCCATTATTTTCGTTTGCAATTGAAACCCTAATATGATCAATGGATTCATCTAGTGCATCGACATCTACTGTATCTACAATATATGATGCAAAGGTAACTGTCAGATCTAGATTAGATTGTATAAATCAGATTAGGTGTTTGTTGAATACAAATAGGACTATCTTGTTTCGCAAAACCGTATTTGGGCCATGGTTAGACATCCCCTCATTTACTGCTGATGTTCATTTGTTAAATTATTTTTATCAACGTGAGGTTAATGCTGAAGAAAGTGAAGAGTGCCCTTTCCTTAGATTTAAAATAGGTGATAATGTGCTAGAATTTGGACATGAACAATTTTGTCTCATAACTGGGTTTCTTTTTGGCCCTATTGCGAAAGAAGAAATTAATATAGGTTCCCTTGTTAAAGGTTTAGAACATAGTCCTTTCTATGATAGATTGTTTCCAGAGATCCAAACCCGTAAGAATAAGAAAATAAAGGGTGAGCAGCTTAAGGCGTTCATGAAGCCTGGTAAAGTGTGGGATGGTTTAAGTGATGAGGATGCTGTTAGGGTGTGTTTGTTAGTTATGGCAACTTGTGTGTTCATAGGTCGAGAAGGCAGGTTCTACATTCCGGACCATTTTTTGAAAATGATTGAGGATTTTGATGTTTGGAATTGCTATCCATGGGGGGAGTATATGTGGATACATTTGTATAAAAGGACTGTGAATGTTGTAAAGAGGCATAATGAAGCTCTAGCAAATAAGCCGGGAAAAGAGTCACCATCAAATGAGGCTGTAGCAAAGAAGCCTGGAAAGAAGCCGCGAAAAGAATCACCAACAAAAGATGGTGAAGCAAATAAAGATCAAACATACAATCTTTATGGATTTGTATGGGCTGTCAAGGTAACAACTAACTTGTAACATGAGTGCTTGAAACTTGTATCATATTATCATGTATATTTAGTTTTGACATTTGCAAGATGCCCTCTTATCGTTTCTAAGTTATGTTCAGTCCAATTAAGTGTTAAAATAAAATTTGAGTTTCAAAAGGAGTGTTTGGAATTACTGGTTTCATAAGCTAATTACAAAAGAGTGTAATTGTAAAGGGGTGTTTGGAATTACTGGCATGTAGGTGTTTTAGCATGGTTGAGTGACAATTTTTGGCTTTGGTTGTGATTAAACCATATGTCAGTTAGGGTACTGATATAGTAAGTTCTCATTTCCATTTTAGCTCTATATTGAATTTCATAGCATAAGTTGGAATAGATCTGCTTAGTTGATAATTAGTTTTTTTTCTATAGTTTGTTTTCTCTGATTTAATTTTTAGCTTAATTGGTTGCATGATACTGTTGAATTTGTGTCTCTGAGTTCTAGTAGATATTTAATGCAATTTGCTGTTCTTTTAGCTTGTTATAGTGATATCTCAGTTAGTTTGATATGTGGTTTTGATATTGATAGCTTGAATCAGTTAGATGCAGTGTAATCTGCCGTATAAGTGGTGTTTGGATCTACTAGGTTCTAGGTGTTATTGTGGTTTACTAGTTGTTAGTTCAGCTTATTTAGCTCACTTTAGGATAATATAGACTAGTTACTGCATAATATAGCAGGTTTTAAACATAAAAGTCAAAAATAGCTTTTGATCTCAAATCTGTTTTCAAATTTGTTATCTTATATGGCTAAGTTTGTTGAATTAATCCATTTTATGTTAGTGAATAAGTTTCCAGTGCTTAATCATAATCAAATAACACCTAGAAGCAGACTTAGGACTTTAAAACTCAGATTGGTCAAAGTAATTGAGCAAATAAAAAAGTCAGCTTAGTCTTAGTTGTTGCATCTTAGTGTTTGTTCAAGTATCTGTTTTCAGCTTCAATTAGTGTAGCATTTGATAGTAAGATTTAGGGCTTTTTAGTTTTCTAGATACTTAGTATGGTAGTCTAGTTGTTGCCCCCCTTAGATTTCCATTTCTCAGCTTATTAGTCTGCTTATTAGCTTCTGTAGTTAGGTACTTAATACATGTTTGCTGATTAATGTTAGCGATTGCAGTAGTGATTTTTAGTTTAATTACCTGAGCTTCATTGTTGTTTTCGAGTATCATTGATTGTATTTGAGTGTTTACATGGTCCTTTACCTTCTGGCTTATTGTGTCTTGATTCTGCTTATTTTTGAGCTTATTGCATAAACTGCTATTTGTTCCTTTTGAGTTTTCTGGTGTGGTATTTGGATTAACTTCAGTGTTCTAGAGCTTATTTGAGTACTTAAAAACTTCTGTAAAGTTTTTAGACTATTTGTTTATTTTTAGCTTATTTTTTCCCAGCATGAACTATTAATTTTTTTTAACTTAATACTCACTCCTTTATTTTTTGAGTATTTCAGATTTGGATATTGGAAACTTTCCCTAACAGTGTGCAGTTCTGGAAAAAGGACCCTACAAAGACCCCTCGTGGTTTAGCATGGTCAAAATTTAACAACTTTGATAAAAAAACATTACCCTATTCTATTTGATCCGGTAAGTAAACTCTGTATATGTGACACATTTATGTTTATCCATTTTGTATACTTTAGCCTGTTTACTTTGTTGTTTTTATAGGCTTTTAAACCATTGGATAAGCTGGTTTTAAGAAATGACGAGATGTTCTGTCAGTGGTACACACATAGCATGGATTATTTCCGAGGTCTACGATTGCAAGTTGTGGTTGCAGCACCTTTGTTTCCTGAACCAGTGAATGTTGTTGGTGAAGGATTCAAACATGATGCAAACTTTGTTGATGATGATCCAGATGGCGGTGTGTTGTATGGTGATGCCCCAAGTGGAGCAGATGCTCATGCCGACGATGACAACATAGCTAATGAAGTTCCCGATGGCACTGTTTTGTATGTTGATGGACGGGGTGTAACAAGCTATGGTGCAGGAGGATGTGGGGCATATTGTGAAGGAGATGAGAGACACGAGTCAAGGAAACTTCCGAGTTTGTAAATGAAAATAGTGTATACGGTGATACTAATTTGTCCAAGGATGATGTTTTACAATAGATGGACAGCGGTGATACTAATTTGTCCAAGGATGATGTTTTACAACAGATGGACAGTGATCATATGCAAAATGAAGTTGACGATATTAAGTCATCAGTTGTATCCATCGAAGAACATGTAAGAGACGTGGATGTTAAAGAATTATATCGTGAAATAGAAAATGTTAAAAGAAGAGTCCAGGTGATTGAGAAGGTTTTAAAAATAGAGAATCCAGAAAAATCGACTTGTGTTATGAAAAATCCATCTGATCGAAAGTTTGATCAAAAAACCGAAGATTCGGCCCATGGTGAGAACAAGGTATGCATACAACTTTAATGTGTTTTTTTTAATTAATTCCTATCTTTTTTTGAATCTTTTTGTATAACCATTAACAAATTTGAATCGTGTTTCTTTTGCAGGATTGTCAGGTGCAATCTGATCCAGTTGATCATTTTATGGAAGCTAACCATCCAAATAATTCCGATTTTGGTTCCTTACCAAATTTGAATTATGTATGTTTATACTAACCTTATAACTTAATTTGGTTTAAGAAAAAACTTTTTTTTTTTTTATATTATACTTATTTTTTTTTAATTTTTTTTATTTAAGGATTTGATTGATATGGATGTGGATGATCCAAAAACTGCCATACAACTAGAATTGCCTTTCGATGAGGTTTCAGAAAAAATTGAAGACTTGGGCAACGTAGTTGGTGCCATACAACGAACGCGTCAACAAAAGTCAGAAGACTCGACCTTCGGTCTGAAAGGTGTGACCAGGCCAAAGATGTAAGTGTTGACAATAATGTGCGAATACAACTTCAAAGCTTTTTTTTATTTCTTTTATTTTTTTTTAATTATTATCATTTTTTTAATTCCATTTCATTGTATTTTTTGGCAGGATTTTTGCCCAGATTTGCATGCTGACACCCCACCCGAGGCTCATAACTTTTATTATACTGACACGGACGGCTATACAGGTCCAATAACTCAAATTGTGAAAGCCATTTGTCCGGTACAGTGTGATTCGGTTGATCATTTTTATGGTAGTTGACCATCCTCCTAGTTTCGATTGTGGTTCCTTACCAAATTTGAATGCTTCATTCTCTGAATTTTGTTACGAGAGGATCAATCTTACACCTAATGTGGTATGTTTACATATACCTTAATACTTTATTTAGTGTACAAAAAAAGTTAATTTATATGTTATCCCTTTTTGTTATTTAAGGAATTGACGGATATGGTTGTCGATGATCCAAAAAAAACGATGCACCAACAATTTCCTCGGGATGACATGGATAATTTGGAGAAGCATGAAGAACTATCGGACGACTTGTCAAAGGCTTCACAAGAACCGTCTGCCGAGGTGGAAAAAAGGAATGAACCTGCTGCGAACGTTGATGAAGTTATTTGCATTGATGTCGATGTCGAAACGGACGATCTTCAGGTATATTATATTTATTTATATTTAGAAAAATTTACATTATCATGAAATGTATATACGTGTGTTATTTATTTATACGTAAATTGATTACAGTTACCAAATACATTCTCGGGTGACGTAAGCGTTGTACTTGTGAATAATGTAAGATCTATTTTCAATGCCAATAAACGCAAGAGGAAAACAGGGAAATATAACAACTCCCTTTATACCAATCTTCCGGACACTACTCCTAGAGCTATAAGGCGTTCATTGAGAAACAAATATCAAAAAATATCCCCTACTAAACCGCTTGTTTTTGACCAAAATTTGGTTGACCAAAATTTGGAATTACCACCTTTTGAACCATTTATTGAGGTATGTTATAGTTTAATTATCTCTTTCTACGATTTTGAATAAAAACTATTTTTTTGAGGTACGTAATCGTTTTACTACTATTATATATTATTTCAGAACCTGGAAAGAGGCCCCAAGGCAAAGAGAAATGTGGTGAATGTGCCAGAACCGATTCAAAATTTTGTTGACACTAAAATGGAGATTACATTCACGTTTCCATGGGGTGGTGAGGACACGTTTGCTGATGTCCGTTTCTGGAAGTGTTTGTTGGGAATGGACGATTGTAGCTCTGGATGGCTTAGGGACGAGGTTCGTATAACAATTTATCGATATTTTTTTACGTATATTCCTTTTTTTTTGTCTATGGCTATTCATGCACTTTTATTGAATAAACAGCATATAGATGTATGGGTTGACCTAATGTGGACATTCCGACCACCAGATGCCGATTGGGCTATGGCCGGTGCATTTTTCTGTCCTTGTGTCATGGACAATATGCTACGACCCTATTGGGCAAACGGTAGAAGGTATCCACATCCTTGGACGGATGTCGAAAAGGTATCCACTTCTTTAGATGATCTATTTTTTTTATTTTTTTTTCACAAAAGTATTCGTCATAATTTATCCTTGGACGGATGTAGGTACTTTTTCCAATAAACAAACCTGGCGTGCACTGGGCGACAGGTGAGCTTGATATACGTACCGGTGTTGTGACAGTGTTTGATTCGCTTCCTGAATTTACAAGAACACGAGACTGGTGGAATATCACCATGCCAGATAGATTTGGAAGGAATTTGACCAAGTATCTTAAAGATGAGGGTGTCCTGGAGGCAAAAGGCATAGAGGCTGATGGTTACGGGCTAACTTGGAAATGTGGAAAGGATGTGCCAAAACAAGGATGTTCATATGGTGACTGTGGAATATGGGTTTGTATAAACCTTTACCGGTTGGCTCATAAAATGCCATTAAAGGTAAACAAACCATTAAGTGCAGGGCTAGCTTATCGTGAACGAATGGCGGAATACTTCTGGAAGTATAAGATTTTATATTCCCAAACCAAAAAATGAACATAAACTTCCAGTTGTATGTTTTATAAGTATATCTTGTATGGACACTGTTAATGTAGTATTTATTTAGTTAATTGTATGGACAATGTTAATGTAGCTTTTATTTAGTTTATTTAGTTTGTTGGTATCTAACAACTTTCCACCTTATCATATTTCCCAAGTAATTCATATAAACAATCACTTCCTTCATGAGAAATGAATGCAATAGACACAACACAAATAAAAAACATAAAAAGTAGTCTAGGATGACAATATCATAGATAAACCATTTTATAGTTACATATCATAGATAACCTAAGATGACAATACCATTTCCTAACATGATATCCATGTCTTAATATTTCAAACACAACACAATGAAAAACATGAGAACTAGGCAAACTAAGAAAAGCATAATTGTATCATGAAACATGGATTTATTTTTCAAAGCCTTCAACTCATGTTCTAACATTCCAATGATTTGATGTGAATCTTCTGAATTTGTCCCAACACCACCTAGTTGATTTATAAGTGCCTTTTTCTCTTCATGATCCTCCCAAAACAAATCTTTGTAATATTGTGAGGGTAGCTCCGGATCAAGAAAACCATAAACTCCACATCTATCCATAGGACATCCTTTGTACCTTCTGCCTGGATTTTTATGCGTCCATGATACTTTGATAGGCAATTGAAACGGGGGATTACATTTGCAATGGGTCATGTTAGCAACATCATTGTATTCGTACTGGTTCCTACGATATGACCTACTAGAGGAGGAAGATGGAGATGAATACATGATTTATATAAATTTTTTTGGTATAACATTTGTGAAGGTATGTGGATAAAGGAACAAGTATTTATAGTGGAACTAACCATAAATTCACAAGTACATTAGATGGTTTATGAAATTAAATGAAATTAAATGAACAAGTACAATTAGTTGTTGGATACTTAAATCATGTTGGGCGACCTGCCAAAATAAATGGAATAAACTTATAAAATTACACATAAATTAAAAAGCTACGTTAACTAGTGATAAAGATTACATATTAGGAAATGCAGTAAATTTTTAACAACATGCTACAACATATGACAAGTGCATACAATTTAAAAAAAAAAGATTACACAGTAGAAAATGCATTACATACTAGAAAATTCATTACATACTAGAAAATGCATTACAAGTCAAGGAAATATGAAAGCATAGTTAATAGATGGGGCCTTTCTGGAGATTGAGTAGCACATCCCAGTTTGTCTCATACCGGTAATTCCCAAAGTCTTCCGGTTCCGCTATGCCATAATTTATCTTCCACAGCAAGTCATCCAATTGATGCGCGTGGATTGCAACACACACTACGTTTTACCTCTCGAGGGATCTCGAGAAGCTTGCAATCCCCACCAGGCAGTGTACCTGACCGATGTAGTATAGTGTAGTGGCAAGTACCGGGGGATTGATCGTTCTCTCGCAGGGAATAGTGTTCGTTAGGCTAAAAGCTACTCTAATCTAGGTCTAAGGGTGGAAGAAGATTCTTTTTGTATTTTTATATTTTTATGAAAGCAGTAAATCTCTGGTTTTGGAGGATAGGGCGGAATTAGTTGCTAGTCAACTAACTCAAGAGAGAATAAGGTATTCAAAAAAAAAAAAAAAAAAAAAAATCGAAAAATCAAAAAATTAGAAAAATAAAGGAAGAAAAAAATATATACGGACTAACTCATCCCACTGCTCCCCTATCCTTTTATTTCTTAGTTTTGTGTTTGTTTTGTTTTTGATAGTTTAATGATTGTATGTCTGGTCTTGGCTGGCAACGCACTTTGTATATGTATTAACTTATATAAGATAATTGATACCACATGTAAACTATCCCTTATCTAAACCAAGTTTGTTTTTCCATGATCCCTAAACCTTTCTTCCGTTTATAAGTCTTTTGTAAAAGGCCCTCTTGTAGTTATCCTAGGTTGCTGTTACGCCTTAGTTTGAGAAGGTTTTGATCCTCTCTCAAGCCTATGGGTAATTATTTATTATCAACAGTTAGTGGATGTGATATTGTCCATTTCTTTATATTATATCTTACATTATTTATTCAGAATTCGAGAGTATGTGATTATTCTCAAACACTACATGGTATGAGTTTGCTTATAGTTATATTTTTTCTCGTGCTTTATTTGAGTGAGAGAGGATATCGATATAATCTTGTATTACTTTAAGTTCGCATTTAAATTGACCTCTATACTTTGTTTTTCAATTTTGGGGTAATAAAGCTGCATTTTGCTTGAGGACAATGCAATATCTCAAGTGTAAGGGGTATTGATTGTAGTTACGTAAATTGTTTTATCGTTTTTTAAGTGTGTAGTGTTTTGAAGTCCTATATTCGTTGATGTGTTTTTGGTTGGATTTCTCCACCCAAGAGTCGTTTCTTATTTCTCTATTTTATGGTACTTTTTGAAGGAAATATCACAAGAAGCATTTTCGGCTTGCGTTTTCCGGAGTGAAATATGCGAAAAAAACAAAAACTCAATAAGATTCTTTGAAGTTACAGAGCAGATAGGTGACGCCGTTCACACTCGTAATAAAAGGTGAGCGTCATATGAACAAAGTGAAGGTCCAGAATTGGAAAAATATCTCGTTGTTACGGGCCAGTAGAGTTTGTATGTGCAAACTTTGGTTGACGCCGTCAACCAAGGCGTCGAGATCTGGGATATCACGAGCTTAATTAGATCCACGTAATGTATGGCCGTCAGTAATAACCCTAATCGCCGGCTTGATACGTACCGTCTACGTTCTTTTGGCTGACGCCGTCTGCCCTGTTCGTTTCTTATATATTATTTTATAGAACGATTTTTCCCTTTATTTTTATATAACCTAGTGGAACTTTAGTCCGAATTTTTTGGAGTTGGGGAGAACCTTTTTAGGGGTTATATCCCTAGTATCAGTGTAATTTAGAGACCTTAAAGGGTATCTCTATACCCTCTAACTTGGTGGCATGAATCAAGATTATCTTATTCATACTATATGATTTATGTCTTGTTTGTGTGGATTTATGCTTTGTACTTGTCCTTTCATTTTTAACAATGCTTATGGCGTAATTAACTCTTGGTTGGCCTAGGATCTTATTATGTATAACCTAACTATTAATTATGATTTGAATGTGTTATGTTGTAGTGTATTTTGGGTGAATAATTGATCTTACGTTTAGATATAGAGATTAACTTTGGACTATATCTCCTTAATAGCGGTAAAGACCTGACGTCTTTTAGATAAAGTGAAATTCTGTATTTGCGTTATTCCGATTTTTTAGGTATGATGTTTCATGCATAGTTGTTCTATCGTTGTAAGCGTATGAATAGTTCTTGACGTAATCCGTCAATAGAGTTGAGTGTATGATTTTATAGAGTATTGTGGAAATTGAGATCACACTCCCCTTACGCTTTGTTTAGGATTTACACTTCCGTCAATCATCACTGCAAACTCATATCAGTTTACTTTATTCATGGTTAAAAATAGTTTTTAGGGAGTAATAAATTCTAAGTTACTACTATTCTCCCACCACTTGATTTTCTCTAAAAATAAAAAAATACAAAAATAAGTAGCTTAAGAGTAAGATAACTTT
>LBNU01034784.1:0-15481 GCA_014162995.1 Artemisia annua
CGTTAGACTTAAGAAAACTGGCTAACCTCCTATACGGTAACAAGCTTGAACGTCTTAGGAAATGTGAATCGTATGTGCGTTAATCGATTTTAAGGTAGTATTTCATGCGTATGTTGCTATCGGTGAGCTTATGATAGGATACTTGACGTATCGTCATAGAGTGAGGTAGGAGCTTATAGAGTTAGGGAATTGAACGCACTCCCTACGACTTGTTAGGAATACACCCGTCATCCACGCAAACTCAACATACTAATTATATGGTAAAAGATAGTTAGGGAGTAATGAAATCTAAGTAAACACTACTTTCCCCACCATTGTTTTCTCAACTTTAATTTAATTGCATAAGTAGATAACTTGGGTTAGTTGACTAGCAACTAATTCCGCCCACTCCTTCAAAAACAAGATTTTATTGCTTTCTAAAAAAACATAAAAATACAAAAATAATCATCCTCCACCCTTAGACCTTAATTAGAGTAGTCTTTAACCTAACGAACACTATTCCCTGTGAGAGAACGATCAATCCCCCGGTACTTGCCACTACACTATACTACATCGGTCAGGTACACTGCCTAGTGGGAATTGTAAGCTTCTCGAGATCCCTCGAGAGGTAAAACGTAGTGCGTAAGCAATCCCTACGCATCATTATCTAATCTCGTGACACATTGTGAAGCAAAAACGAAAGGAAAAGGATCGGAAACGGTAAATAAATAACTATATAATGGTTGGTTAATAAATATAAATATCATATTGAGGAAAGTGAATATGGGGTTGTCTCACATCTAAACTTACACGTGAAACCATCAAAAATTATGTCTTTTTAACAAGAAAAACATCAAATCTTCCTTGTTTGTATTATGTCCTTCACAATATTAGTGTTTTCTCTTGATTTCATCACAACATCACTTAAGTTGGGTCACTTTGATTCATGCATCTTCTACATCATATTGATAGGTGATTTCATCAACTAATAAATTAGCTATAGATTCAACAATGGTTTGATTTAATTCACCATTAAAATGTGTTTCACTATGCATATATTAGTTCCACTACTCAAATTTTGTAAAAAATAATAACCAAAATGACGTATTTTTTAGCGATTTTTGATGGTTTCGCATGTAAGCTTAGATGTGAGACAGCCCCATATTCACTTTTCTCATATTATATATATTTTGGAAATATAAGTTTATGAAATAACGGAAAACGCGAGATTACGAGAATGTATCGAGGCACATCGCATTAGTATACTAATATTGGAATTGTGAACATTATTTGGGATATATTTGAAGTTACATATCGGTTTAACATTAATATACCCGACCGACACGGTTATCGGATTTATTGGACTGACGAGCCCAATAAGAGCCCGACATGCGTGTTGGAGGACTTTATTAGTGAGAGACTTATCCTTATAACTTACCATTTATCATGATATGACTTTGGATTAATAAGCAAGACGAAGGAATTGTTAGACTTATCGGATTGACGAATTCGATAAGTACCTGATAATCGTCCGGATACCTTATTAAGTTTTAAGGTTTTTATCACTTTACTTTGTTTTATTGTTATGAGTTTTACTAGTAGAATTTATTTGGGATATTACAACAACTTGGCGTATTTGTTATTGGAGATTTGTTTTATGAGTCGTTTTCGTTTTGGTCATTTGTTTTTGGCGTGTGTACACTTGAGTCAACGTTGTGTCACCACTACACCCACGATGATACCAAACACTAGTAAATGGATTTAACGAAGATATTTTGTAACTGAAAGTGGAATATCTTGGGAATGGTTAACTTTTGGAAACCGTTATACTTTTGGATATACGTTATGATAAGTTTCTTATTATTAGGTTGTGCCGAGTCCGTCGGGCTGTGATACTAGTTGCTGTTGTGCCATATTACTCGTGTTTTGCTGTGTTGTGCTTTGCTTTTAAGGTGAGTTTCATAGCCCCACTTTACTTATAAGTGTTTTACTGAACTTTGGGGTGAGAAAACATGCAAAACCGTTTTAACAGACCTACTACTGCTTTCGATTTGCTATGACTTGTTAACTGGCTAATGTTAGATATATGCATTTGATATTTGTTTTAGACCAGCGTAGCAATATAACCTGTATATGCTTTGCTGTAACCTGTTGACTGGCTAAGGTTAGATAAACTTAGGGCCCTACTGCGACTGTCAATATGAGATAGACATTGGTGCTCTATTATATTGATACTGGATTTATTTGTGCTTGTTGATGTTATGTGGATTATGTGATATGTATATTTAACTTAGTCCAGTGTAGCAAATTACTTAGTAGGTCCACTATTACACTGTTTAAACATATGAACTCACCAGCATTAGCTGACCCTTTTAGCATGTTTTCTCAGGTAATTAGTGCTGATATTGTGGATGTGTTACTTGTTTGGAGGCTTGGCAGAAGGGCATGGTTAAGGGATCAGCTGTTACTCTGATAAACTGTTGGGACCTACTTTATGTTTTATTTGGGCTTACTTACATACTTTTGAGATAAATGTAAATGTTAAATATTTGTTTGGATTGTTTTAATTATGGATGATGTATTTCAGTTTCCTATACTTGTGTTGTGTGCCAATCCCAGTAGCACCTCGAAACTTTGATTAAAACTTCCGCTGTACCAAATTTTGAGGGTGTTACAGGCCCAAAGTAAGATTACATAAATGTTTTCAAAATATCATCGAATGGTAAAGTATAATTTATACAAATCTTCAAAACATGCCATGCGATTCTATGCTCCAAACCAAAGTTAATGCTTTACAGATATGTGAAAAGACATGCTACAACTGTCAACACAAAAGTTTGTGAGTTCACATGTTTAATGTAAATAAGAAGAAAACCTTTTTAAGTAAATCCTCATGCTAAGTATATGTCAACCTAATCCTCTTACAAGTCCTGCCCATAAAAGATTTGTAACATCTTAGGTCCACATATAAATTTACGATGATAAATGTAAATGTTAAGTGCAAAATTCAAGTACGGATCACAAGATTTTAGTGACTAGTTCAAGATTAGTTAAAGATTATACCAAGTCCATTATATCGATATTATAACAAGTCCATTATATCAAGATTATACCAAATCCGTTAGTTCAAGATTATAACAAGTCCGTTAGTTCAATGTATAGTTCAAGATTGTAAAGATTTGTAATGACATTAGTGAAAACTTAGGCGATACGTAATATTTAAATAAAACGAGCATGCATTCTCAACCCAAAAGTAGTTTAAAACAAGTAAAAGAGGGGCCATAAACTCGCCTTAAGAAAAGTTGTAATGAGAGTGCAAATAAAATGTCGAGAAAGCCGATAAAACCCTACAAGCAACCTATATTAATATGTTGCGTATTAGGTTTTATAATGATAACTAAAATATGCAAATGAGTGTTATATAGTATTTAGATTGATTATATCATTGTACATGGTGTTTATAAATTTTGTAAAACAATTGGGGTAATTTTTAGGACGGGTTGGTAAGTTTAATAAATCATATGTATAAGTGTGATTTAGTTTTAAAGTGGGTACCCGATGTTATATATTTCGATTCTTCTAAACAGTAAAGAGTTATGACTCGGTTTTTATGTTCTTGGAAAGTATTTGAGTGTATTAATCAGTTTTGTATGTCTTATTGTCTTAAAAATTGCATAACCTACGTGAAATAATTATTTAACCCCTATGTGTCAAAGCTGAGTTTCTAACAGCAACATTCAGTCCCACCAAAACGACAATATCTTAAGTTCTACAACTCCGGTTGATCTCGTTCAAACGGAAACATTTAACTCAAATGGTTCACTACAAATTTCATTTGAACATCAACAGTTGGTATAATACAAATTTTAAGAGCTTTTGGCCTATGAAATATGGTACTCAAATCTGGACAACTTTCACTAAAATATTTTTAATTAATTCATCGGGTGGATTCCAATTTTAATTAAGTCTCTAGACCTACAGATTTGATCAGTTAATTCCATTTTAGTCCCTGGTCCAAAACTGTGTTTAGAAATCAAGTCCAAAACATGTTTTCAAGTGTTTTTAACCATGTACCCTATATAACCAAGTCAAATAAATGAATATTACGTATAGTATAAATGAAATACAGAAGTGAACATGAAGAATAGATATGGTTTCCTTACAAGATTGTGGTGGTGAAAAATGATAAGATTACAACAAGAACAAACTAGAAATCACTAAACAACTAATACCCTAGTCTTCCAATCTTTACCCGTCCCTTGAAAACTCGATTCACCAACCAAAATGTTAACCAAAAACTCTTGAAAATCTTCTTGTGATCTCAGCCCCTTAATCCTAGAAAGATGATGTTTTTTATGGTGTTTGAGGAGGAAAAGAACCAAGGAAACTATCTAGTACATAAAACCTTCAATCCTTACACAAGAATTAGCATGATCAAAAGATCAAAGGGGTGTTTGTGGGCTGTTTTGGCTCCACAACAAGAGAGGAGGAACACAAAAAGATGAAGACTTTTGGCTGTGTTTCTGTTGAGATCTAACTTTGCATGTTACTAATATGAGTTCGTGATTTTTAGTAGGTGATTAAGCACATGCATAACTAACTAGTGACATGTATATCTTGTGTAAGATGTGGCACAAGGTGGTGAAGGTGTAATATAAATCTTGTGTTATATAATGATAGTTTAGTCATTAGAGGGTATAGTTTAATCCCGGTAATTAGTAACGTGAAGTTTTTAAAACCTGAAACGTAAAATCGGGTAATATAAAAGTGTAAAACATATAAAAATGTTATAACTTGTTAAAATAACTAATTTTAATATAAAAGATGACACGAGTTTAACGAAGTATTTAAACATTCGTCAAACTTAAATACGTAAATTATAAACACGTAAAATGCAAAATGTGCAGGGTTTACGTAAAAGTGGAAAAATAAAAATAGGACATAAAAAATATAATTGTAAGTAAACCAAAGTGCATAAAATATGTTGAATAAGTATAGTCTATAGTCGGTTTAAATATAATGTACGTTCAACGACATACGTGAATGAACATATCCGGTTACTCGTAAAAGTAAATTTATTTAAAAATAAAATAATAAGTAAAAGTAGATAATTAAATAATGACCTCAAAAATGTCAATTGTTACATTTGTTTTAGATGCTCATTCAAGATTTGGGTTCAGTTTGTAACAACCCGTAATTTTCATCAATGTAATTTCCACTACAATATCTATACAAGGTATTTTCATGGGAAATTTTTTGCTTCATTTCATTCCAACTATGTAAAGTAACTTACATAGCCAACTAAACGTGCTCACGCAACAACCAGATATATCTTACATGATGTAAACCCTCTAATATGTCAAGTCTACGTTTAAATATCATTTTTACCATATCCATTTAACGTACTATTTACAACGTTATTCCAAAACAAGCACTATACGTTTACAGTTATTTCAAAAACTCTAATTTCAAGTTGAAACTAGTTTAGAAATGTTCAAGGCTTAAGTTCAAGTTATCTGAGCTATATTTTCTTTCCTAAACCCTAGTACAACCATTTTAAGTACAATGTACAAGTCCTTTAAGCATAGAATCCAAATTAGGTCATTTAAGCTCCTAAACCATGTTTAAACCTTACTATCACTTTAGCACAAAATACAAACACTTATTGCACAACTTCTAAACCCTAAACCAAATCCCTATGTCATCCTAAAACCCTAATCTTAACCCTAAACCCTAATCAAAACCTTAATCTAACCTAAACCCTAAACAAAACCCTAAAATTCCTAAACCTAAGATCAAACCCCAGATTAAGCTTCCGCTGCTATCTGTGAAAACGGGGGTGTTAGAGATTGTTATCATAGCCATGGTTGTAGAGAACAAGGTTAAAACCTAAACTACAACTACTTTTCCTATGTCCAAGAAAGTCCTCAGTGCCACTGCCTTTCCCCGGAACAGTATGTAAGAGATTTACATAGCATATATTACATAACTATTATTCTAAATATAAATATCTTATGGTTGTTATACCATCATGTTTTCCCCTATCTATCCTATTGTCGCCCCGTCCAGTTTTGATGCTCTTTCCTCTATAGATATTCTTAACTATACGTCAGTTTCCCGACTCTTCAAAAGATTCTAGGAATAGTATAAAATCACTAGCCTCTCTAAGCTTCTTGCCTTTTCTCGATAATCCTACTAAAGCATCATCTATTCCCCCACCAGCTCCTATTACTTTACCCGTTGTTTTGCCTCCATCTCTAGTACTACCCTCACTACTATTTAATTCACGAGATTTCTTTGTTCCCGAGGAATTGTTGTCACCTAAGAAACAAGTACGTTCCATATTTTCCTCCTCTATTGATCTTTCTACCCCACCTCCGGATTTTGAGATCGGAGAAAGATCTCATATGACGCTTCTGGAGGACCAGGAGGAATAGATAAGGGATATCCAAGTTCACCACCGATTAAAAAGGAAGAATCTTTTGGAACCCACTCCATGAGCTTGACTAAACTAGATTTTCTCCCTTACACATCAGAAAATTAGCCTAAATCTCTATCTTTTCAGCTTCTATTTCAAATCCAAGTACGAGACATATGACATAAATAACGATGCTTGTCAAAAGTCTTGGGTATGACAAGTTATTTATGACATAACACAGTTGTGATTTTGTTATACCTTGTTATTTCATGATATCATGGTTGTTTAACCTATGTCATGTATTACGACTTTTCATGTGCTCTATCTTTATAAACTCATGAGTACTATGAATCCTTTACCACCAGATTTTCCTCGTACCTTTGTATTCAGGCTTCACAAATCGAGACATTGAGTATATGACTCCACCTACAATCCCTAGAAACGCTAAGCTTCCTATTGAATCACCCATCCTCATCTTTAAATCTTCCTCCAGCCATGACTCAGGCAGCCATACGGCAACTAGCTGCTGCAGCACTAGAAACTCGAGCTGCTAACATGGCTAATGCTGTTAACGCAAATAAAAACCCTGAACCGAGAGAAGTTCCTGTAGCTAAGAAGGGTAGCTACGAAGAGTTCATGAGCTGCCAACCTTTCAATTTCAAAGGTACAAAAGGAGCTGTTGGACTAATCCGCTGGTTTGAATGAAGCGAATCAGTATTCTCTCGTAGTAACTGTAACGAACACTGCAAAGTCAAGTTTGCTACTGGTAATCTTACTGAGGAAGCTCTATCCTGTTGGAACTCATTTGCCCAACCTGTGGGAATTGAGGAAGCCTATAAAATCACCTAGACTGATCAAGACTCTTGATAAAGAAGTATTGTCCCCGAACAGAGATCAAGAAGATGCAAGATGAATTTTACAATCTGACTATAAAAGGAAATGATCTCAATACTTATGTGAGAAGATTCCAAGAATTCGCAACCTTATGTCCTACTATGGTGCAAGATTCTGAGAAACTCATGGAAGCCTTGATCGGAGGATTGCCTCAGAGTATTGAGGGAAATGTTACCGCTTTAAAGCCTTAAACTTTGGAGGATGCCATTAACATAGCCTAGAGGCTAATGGATCACGTAACAAAGCACAACTCTGTGCAAGAAACCAATAATCACAAACGGAAGTTACAACTTTCAACAATAGCAACAATTACCATAACACCAACACTAACACCCATACCACAAATCCTTACCGAAGGCAAGAAGCTTCTAGAGCTTATGATGCCACCCAAGCTAAAGAGACTAGTTATGCTGGAAATCTCCCACTGTGTAGAAGATGTGTTCTACATCACATAGGACCTTGCACTGTTAAGTGTAATACTTGCAACAAGGTGGGCCATTAGACCAAAGACTGCAGACACAAAGGACCAACCACTGAAAGAATCTGAAAAGAAGTCATAAGAACGATAAGATCGAGTTCGTGCTAAGTACTCCTATCTATTTCCAAAAAATTTTACTCTTACTTTCAACTAAATCTCGGGACGAGATTTTCCTTTAGGGGGGAAGACTGTAACAACCCGTATTTATCATCAATGTACTTTCCACTACAATATCTATACAAGGTATTTTCATGGGAAATTTTTTGCTTCATTTCATTCCAACTATGTAAAGTAACTTACATAGCCAACTAAACATGCTTACCCAACAATCAATGCCAAATATATCTATGTTTACATGATGTAAACCCCCTAATATGTCAAGTCTAAGTTTAAATATCATTTTTACCATGTATGTTATCCATTTAATGTACTATTTACAACGTTATTCCAAACAAGCACAATACGTTTACGATTATTTCAAAAACCATAGTTTCAAGTTGAAACTAGTTTAAAAGTGTTCAAGGCTTATGTATAAGTTATCTTAGCTATATTTTCTTTCCTAAACCCTAGTACAACCATTTTAACCACAATGTACAAGTCCTTTAAGCATAGAATCCTAATTAGGTCATTTAAGCTCCTAAACCATGTTTAAACCTTACTATCACTTTAGCACAACGTACAAACACTTATTGCACAACTCATAAACCCTAAACCAAATACCTAAGTAATCCAAAAACCCTAATCTTAACCCTAAACCCTAATCAAAACCCTAATCTAACCTAAACCCTAAACGAAACCCTAAAATTCCTAAACCTAAGATTAAACCTAAAACTAAGCTAGCACACTCCCACCACTCCTTGTCACCACCTTGCTAGCCACCCTAAATAGCCTACCAACCACCTCCATCACCACCTTGTCACCAAATTTGGGCTACAAGGTGTTTCGTCACCTACTTGTAGGTGAATACCACACAACACCCTCCATCACTTGCCACCATTGCCTAGCTACTATCCTAGCTTATTCTAGTCACCCTATAGTAGCCCTTAGCTACCACTCCAAGTTAACTTGGCCACCACACCAAGAAAACTTGGTCACCAAGCCTATCAAGTACTATAAATAGCCAAGCAAACATACATTTTCATATTCATTCCAAAAAGCCTCTCCACCTCAAAACTAAGTTCAATAATTGCTCAAGGAGATAGATAAGTGTCCCTAGACCAGAATAGAAACCAAGAATAAAGCCTTGAAACCCTCTCCTAGTCGTGAAAGCCAAGAGAACCCGAAATCCTAGTTTTCTACCATTCTAATTGTGTAAGCCTTATACTCGTTCTACAGCCTCTTTTATCGTTTTAGAACTTTCATAAGATATATTAGATCATATGAGAACCTTTGTTTGAGCCTTGAACCATAAAACCTATGTGTTTTCTTTAAAAACCCAAAAATCGTATCGTTTTGATTATTTTGATCATAAGCCCTTTCCAAAAGCTTCAAGCTCCTAAAAGCTATTTATTTTAGCCTATACTAATAAGCCATAAGCTTTAAAACCCTTTTGTATTCCATAAATATACTTTGCATGGATTTTGGACTTGTTTTGCAAATTGTTTCCATGCAAGGGGTATATATTGTAACTTTTGGAAACTTATAAGTATAAGGGTTATTTTGGCCAATTTTCTAAAGTTGTAACTATAAGGACCTGTTTTTTCAAGTTTTAAAGTTAAAGGTTTAATCCTACACTATATAATAGGCTAACCATGACATGTCATCAACCTCTAACATTTGACACCTCATTGCCACATATTCAACCCAATGCCATGTCATTGCCTATATGGCACACACTTTTCATGCATGAATTGAACATTTTTAAAAAAATTTGTAGCTAATGGGACTCGAACCCATGACCTCTTGAACAACCAACAAACACTCAACCACTAGAGCACTTGAGTGTTTGTGTTGAAAGCTTTGAAAACAAAATATACATGCTTAAAAATCACTGCATTTAATATAGATGTTTAACTCGCATTTCAAAATTTAAATCCTCACCAATTCTCAATCTCATTCCTGTAACGCATTCCCTAAAAACACTCACGATTCCCTCAATCTTCTCCATATTAATGTTCAATCACATTTTCATTAACCATTTCCTCTCATACTCCTTCCCAGATCAAAACCAAAATTAGGGTTACAACATCAATATCAAAATCGAAATCAGAGATTTAACCATTAATCTTGATTTCAAAAACCTCGATCAACAAGGTATGTCTCAATCAACAAAGTATGCCTTTTTGATTTTTCTGTAAATGAATCAATCCTTTATTTGAATGAAATTTATTTCATTTAAGATTTGAGTCTACAATAGGTACAAATGCAAAGGGGAATTGGAGCTTACGTATCACATGAAAGCATTCATTTGGTTGACATATCGTAGGTATTTTCTTAATTACCTGCTTCTAAGCTACTTTAATTCTTAATTTTTGTTATAATTGAATTGAATTAGGTTAGCCGTTCAATTTTGGTGTATGATGAATTAGGAATTAGTTTCGTATACATTTGGGAATTTGAATGTCGATTTTATAATTCAAATCAATAGGACTCGATATGAAAGGATTTCATGGTCACCATGTGTTTGATGAAATGTGTGAACATATTACTTGAGGTCGCATTAAACAATGTAGTTTGAGACCATATAATGTGGGTATTATACATAGTTATCCCAATATACGGGTTTGCATACAACATATTTTTGTGTCATACTATGAAGGCATTATTAGCCACCCGAGCCTGAGGTATCATACTCAGATAACAAATGCATAGTTATCCTCATTTTTGATTCCGTCATTTAGATTATTGTTCATTACAAGTTACATCAATTTTGATGAAGATATCGAAAGAGATCAATTTAGCACTAAATATTAATGTAGGAAACTACGTTTGGTTTCGTTTACATTCAATATGATACTTAAATGCATGCTCAGTGGATAGATAAATTAAAAAACTTTGCCAAGTTAATAATATATGAAACTGTTTCGGGTAGGTAACGGGCTGATTACATATGGGAAGGTAAGACTATACACTTTAAGGAATATAAGGCATCTACTTAACTGATGCTAATTTAAGTTCGTGATTATTGCAGGTTTTCTGTACAAAGACCAAACCAAATTGCAATGCTATGTCCAATGAGAGGAGAGTGCAGGCATTTTGCAAGTGGAATCAAGGAATGGTAAATTATACAAACTGATTTTAAAACGTGTTTTGTATTCATTAGTGAACATATTTTGTAACTTACATATGATAACGTGGCTTTTATTCTATTGCAGGTAGAGTTCACTTTAGGAGAGCCCTTATGCATGAATACTACAATTGATCTTTTCTAGGTTCGTAATTTTAAAGTGGTAATGCCATATTGCAATCCCTGTGTCAATTGGTTTTGGAACGACAAGAGTCAAGCCCAAACATTACCACATGTCTGATTGTTACTATAAAGGTCAGTATTTATCTATTAATGATCCATTTTATATAATTTTCAACTTCTCTTCTAATGAAGATGCTTTCTTTGATCTTTTTAATGCATGATAGTTAATGCATGACAGTTATGTATAACATTCTTGACATGTATCAACACTATATAAGTAAAGTAATAAATGCCAGTAACACCGGCTATCGTTTTTCCCTGTCTATCTATAACAGTAGTAAATTAACAAAACCATATGGAGTATCTATAATGAAGTATGCCATTCTTTCATGTATGAACCGTAGCGGATTGTGTTTCTTTAGCATTATCTGGTATGTTCTTTCTATGGTTGAAGCCGTAACTGATACAACATACTTGATTAGTTGGCAAAATTAAGCAGAAATTGTGGTCTAAATAGGGACATAAGGTATTCAAATATAGCTCATAAGTATAAATCACTTATGAGGATTAGACAGTTATAGGGGAAACTCAAAGATGGACATTTTGACTCAGTCCGGGCTTTGAATCTTTCTGATTAAAGGTAAATACTCAAATTCTAATGTCCATTTAATTGAACTGATTTTTTATTTGTGCGTGAATTCGACTGTGTTTGGCGATGGTTTTGGGGTTTGTGTGTTTACGTCAGTGAAGATGGAAGGTTTTCGAGGGCAAGATGTGCTTAAGGAGGATTAATGGTTTATGGAACTATGGAAGTGTTCTTGATTTATACTTTTGTAATTTCATTTTTTATATTGTTTGCACTTTGCAGGCGGAAACCCATGACCAGAAATTTTAAAGAATATCAGTAAGACAATCTTATTTATAAACATATTTCCAATTAAGTTTTAATAGTGTATGAAACTCGCTCTTTTTTCATTTACTTATGTTGCAGGATGCCAAATGCCAAAGCTATTTCACCATTGAAAGAGATCCACCATTGGAACTGATTTCGCCATCAGGGGGGTTGTGTACACGCCTTATGATGCAATTGTTGGATAATAAGCTGTATATAGCGAGCTTTGCAAGATGTTAGATCATGGGAAGCCGTCTTTCACACCCAAGTAAAATGAACTAAGTGTTGCATAACAGGTTCAGGTTCATGTTTAAGTGGATCGATTTTAAGTAGAAGGTATTTGGTTTTCTCATATCTTTGAAATTTAAGTGAACTATTACGTAGACTATTAGCTTTTTGGGTTTATCACATTGAATATGAATATATTACTAGACCCGTAGAGTTCTTAAAAAGTTAAAAATACAATAGGCCATTTTTTAGCCTATTATTATAGGCTTATTAATTTTTCTTATTTTCAAAAGTGATTCATTTCTATGCTTAATAAACATTTTAGCTTATTAGGTTTTTGAGCTAAATAAGATCTTTCAAGAAGCTAAAGATGGAGGTGCTTTTATGAAAGGGCTTATTTAGAGGGCGAGCTTATAAGCTAAAAAGCATGAGCACTTTTAATAAGATGACACACCCAAATACATATTGAAATATGTATGATTGCAGGCTATGTAGTTTTTTTTTTAATTATCTTTATTTTTTGTTAAATAAAAGCGCTATTTACACATCTAACATATACTATCTTGAAAGGTTTTGTGAATTGGTGATCGATAGTAGTAACTGGATATATATGAATAAGATCATCATATGAGGTAATGATTATAGAGTAAGAAGCTTCTGTAGTGTGGTGAGTTCATTAACGTACAGGTTGGAAGCATTTGAGAATGAATACTTTCACATGATTTTTCACCTGCTTAGTTTTTAGCTAATAATTAAATTCTACACATTAAAGATTAAAATTAACCCAAGTTGCCCACTTTTGTGTTAATGGGCCAACGTTGCCTCCTGAACTCTTCAAGTACTGATGTGTGTCTTCTTTTTTGTCAACATGATTTTGCTCCATTTATAATATCATGTTTTGATATTTTTTTGTGTGTGTACCCACCGTGTAGGGTCATGTAATGTTGAAGATAAAGTACTTATGCGGTTCTTTACAGTGATCTTACAAGTAGATTTGCAACCCATTCAATACGAATGTAAACTATATTGTGATGAGAATATTTTTGAAGTAAGCTTCCACGCTAATTGACCCATTTCATACACCTCATTTTGATTTTACTCATATTTTAGCTCATCCAACGTCAATTTGTTCCAAAGTAGTTACGGCTAATTAATGAGCTTTTACTTTATTTTATTTTATTTTTGGTTTTGTCATTTTAGCAAAATATACTCTTTTAATAATATATCTAATTCTATTTGAATCCAGGTTCAAAGTCACTACGAATGCAAGGTTGTACCGGAAGTGCCTCATCTGTTACGGAGATGACTTGTACAATTGCTGCTCATATTCGATCGCGACAGAAGGTTGTTGTTTGGTCGCTGAGAATTACCAGCATTATCGAAATTCTCATACATCAACGCGACATAAGATGACTGATTCTACTGCTGCGGCCTGCCTGCGCATACAGGTATGTGGATCATTTTTTACTCATTCAAGTTCCTTAAACATCGGGTCATGACATGTAGCTATCTTTGCAACGATCCTTAAACCCAATTTCGATAACTGCCCAAAATAGCTATGAACCAAACCGTAAAGATTGTTATCACTCAATGCAAGCTGAGGGAGAAACCTCATTTGGCATAAGCCGATTGGAACCATAATCAATTAGAAGAAATACCAAGATAAACAAGCTTTGACAGTTGACCGATTTGAGATGGGATGATCCCAGAAAAGGTATCATTAATTTTTAAACATTAACGAACATATGTATCTATATTTAACATACATGACTCGCTATACTTATTACTCACTATACTTCTGCTACTTTGAAGTTAATCATTGTTTAAATTTTGTTGCTCATAATGTGTATGATGATTTACACAAATTAAATGAGCATATCATTAGGGGACCTGAGAACATATTGGCTCCATTGCTAAGTTTGTTTTTTACATAATCTATTGATCCCCCTTCACCCGCACCCTAATTTGCAGCTAATGAATTTACTTTTGAATGTTGTGGTCATGATGGTTTTCGGTTTCATTAGCATTGTAGTGAATTCCGCAAGGTTACATGAACACATTCTTTTTGTTTAAGATATTTGCCGTTTTTCTTTATTCATTTACGTCAAGTTAGATTTTTGTCAAGTAATATTATGAAGCGAACCCACCAATCGGATGGGAACATCAATTTCATTGAAGACAAAATAATATCTGGTGGAAAACTTGGTAGTATATGTGCAATACCTAGAATGATCATTACACCTACGAACAACACGGCGCCGTTCAAATTGAATTGGAGACAGATCAAGTTTGTTTTGGTATGACGATTTACAAAATTCAAGGTCAAACGTTGTCGCAGGTTGGTCTATTTCTACAAAAGCAAGTATTCTCACACGGACAACTATATGTTGCTATTTCAAGGGTGAAGACGAAAAAAGGACTGAAGATTCTTTGTTGTGACAAAATTGGCGAATACGCTAACTGCACAGCAAATGTTGTCTACAAAGAAGTCTTATTTCGCATATGAATAACCCTTATGTAATTAATTTAGTATAATACTTATTATTTTTTTTATATGTAATACATGAGAAATATATTTATGATTTTCAATTTATTGCCTTCAATATATTTGACTTATTCATTATTTATTTTACGCGTAAAAAAAATTCGACAAACAATTATATGAAGCGTACCCGCCCATCGGGCGGGTTATGAAGCTAGCTATATATATATATATATATATATATATATATATATATATATATATATATATATATATATATATATATATATATATATATATATATATATATATATATATATATATATATATATATATGTATATATATATATATATATATATATATATATATATAGGGTAGGGTTAAAATAAAAAGATGGTTAAAATAAAAAGAATAGGAAGCCATCTCCACCGTTGGATTAAGTTTTAATGTTAAAAAACGCGGAGTGTCAAATTTGTAAATAATGAAAACATAAGGGGCGAATGTATAGCAATTCAAAATGCCCGTGCCTTTAGGAAATTACAATGAAACAAAACGACGTCGTCTCCAAAAATTATAACCCTAGATCTGGATCAAAATTTACACTAAATCACACGCAAAAATTCACACACTAAAATTTACACTAAATCTATTGCATCATTTCGTTTTCTACTGGATCAAAGAGATGGTGAAAGTGAAAATCAAACCTCCTCGTAAGTTCATATACAAACCCTAAATCTATTGCATCATTTCGTTAATTTTA